>VYZV01034346.1:82822-99102 GCA_013401275.1 Pandion haliaetus
AGCCCGCGGAAAGGACCCGCGCCAGGGAAGTTCAGGAAGAACTGCAACCCGCGGAAAGGAAGCACGTTGGAGAAGTTGGTGAAGGACTGTCTCCCGTGGGAGGGACCCCATGGTGTAGCAGGGGACGAGTGAGGAATCTTCCCCCTGAGGAAAGGAGCGGCAGAGACGATGTGGGCTGAGCTGACTGAACCCCCATCCCCTGTTCCCCTGCACCGCCGGGGGGGAGGAGGTAGAAAGCACCGGGAATGGAACTGAGCCGGGAAGATGGGAGGGGTGGGGGGAGGTGTTCTGATGTTTGGTTTTTCCATTCCTAATACCCTTGTGTTTTGTTTTTTATTTGATTTGTAGTAAATGAAATTGCTTTTGTTTCTTCCCCAAGTTGAGCCTGTCTTTTGCCCGTGACCATAAGTGGGGAGTGATCCCTCCCAGTCCTTGTCTCGACCCAGGAGCCTGCCTTTGTATTTTCTCCTCATCCCAACGTGGCCAGGCACGGGAGTGGGGGGTGAGTGAGCGGCTTCGTGGTGCTTTGTAACCGGCTGGGCTGAAACTGAAACCACGACAAACAGGAATCAGGCATTTTAGCACAACCCTTGCTACACCTTTCCTATCTCGGCTTACTTATGCTCTTGAGAACCCTCCGCGGCAGTGAAGTGACCCAGTCTGGGCTGCTAGCTTACGGGGGTGGGGGGGAAGGAAAAAGGTGGCAAATCTGGCATTTCTCTCAGCTTTTCAAGGGCACTTTGTTTTACCTTAGAGGTATCCTCACACTCCAGGCTCCCTGTGGAGCAGCAGATCTGGCGGTCCAGTCCGGCACAGGGGCTGGCAGGCATGCTGACACCCACCTGCCAGCCAGTGACCCCGGGCCCACGCACCACACCGGAGACTCGAGCTGACCCTTCTCCACAGCGCAGCACAGCTCTGTGCTCCTGCAATCTTTCTCTGAAACCTCTGACCAGGACCTTCACTGCACAGAAGAAACCTTTGATACATTGCAGCCTGCAAGATGCGCCTATGTGATGCAGGAAGGAAGCAGGCAGATAATACACACACAAAGTCAAATGGCACTGGGATAAGCTCTGCTTCAGACTCCTCTTTATTGCATGCCCAATAACAAAAGCAATTTTTCTTTCCTAATTAGCTGTATTAGGGCAAACACTAATACAAGGTTGACCTAAATACAAAATCGTACTTTTTCTCACTTTCCTCAGTGCAAGCTATATTTAGACTATAGGTAAGAAATGAAAATGTACAAAGATTTTTCTTTTTAAAATGCAGGTTAAATGTTAATCAATGAGGTAATCTTCATAAAAATTACTAGGTATTGATGTTCAGTTCCAACCAGATATTTCCTCATTATTTTGAAGGAACGAATTACCAACTCCTGCTGCAGTGAACTCCTTGATACAACACGCATTTATCCAGCCCCCACAGGGGTCATTACAATGAGATTCACCTCTGAGTGTGTGCATGTATATATTTAAAAATAACACCCTCAAATCTCTCCTTTGGTCTTTCAGCAAGAATCATATCAAACAGCAACAGCAAATTGCAAACACGCATCAATATAATGCTAACATAGCTGAATTTCACTGAACCCAATGCCAAATTAACTTTTACAGGGCAATTACAAAATCTTATAATCATGCAAATTAGTAGTAAGCAGCTTACATCTTCCAATTAAATTGCCACCTGCTATTCCAAGGTACAAGTTAGCCACAGTAAACTTTTTCTTTTTTTCCTTTTTAAAGAGAGACTCTTTATGCAGAGATTCATCGATGTATGGATTAGCCTTCCCAGGGACACGGAATCCAACTCAGAGCAAGCACAAGCAGGTTATTTCAGCAAAAGAAAAAACAACATAGTGTGAAGAGAAAAGGGCATTAACCCCAGACTTATAACCAAATTTGAGTGTTCAGGTGCACTCCTGAGCTTAGGGTCACATCCTGGCTGCAGCATAAGCCCATACCCAGGCAAGATCCAGGCATCATCTACCCCCTCCCTCCTTTTCCCTCCCTGTGTGAAGCAGAAAAACTGTTGCTACCTAAGCCAGGGCTGGCCTCTGATCCTGGAGATCAGCACAGTGTCCCCCAGCATGGTGACCCTCCCTCTGCTTAGTTCACAAACACCCAAATGTCTTGTACAGTGTTCCTTACAGAATGAACACACAGCACATTTCAAAGCTTCCTCCCAGCTCCCTGCAAGGTAGGCAGGGGGATGAAGTGACCAGTGGATGTAATTTACATTAAGGTAAGGCAGTAAGGAGAAGCCATTTAATGGATTTACGGGAAAAAAAATAGGGTTTTAAGAGTCAAACTCCTAAGTCTAGCACAGCAAAATGTCATTTTTTATTACTTACAAGTGCAGATTTTGTAGAAAAGGCGAGATTTTTCTTGCTAAAAGCAGACAGAAGAAGAATGCACTGCTTGGGCTCCTAAAACAGCAAAGATGCCAAAGCATACTGTGGCCTACAGAATTAACTATGATGATGCAAATCAAACGTCTCAGAAGAAAAGTCAGGCATGAAACATAGCAGATAATGAGAACCAGTGTCAACTAGGGAAAATGTTACAGAATTAAATTCTTCTTTCTTTACCATCTCCTTCTCGCCTCCTTACCTCCCTGCCCCTCGAAGGGCACCCACAAGATTTGATTTGCACAGCTGGAACAGGATCTGTGCATGTGTAAGGCGCTTCCAAGAGGTCACTTTGTAGCCAACAGCACTGTTCTTCAAAATCAGTTTAGCTCACATCCATCTTGATGAGATTCATATGGTTTTGACAAAAAAGCTGTGCTTGTATAGAGGACTGCAGCTTCTTAAATTCTTGAGGAGTCATTAGTAATTTGTAGGCAGCAGCCCAGGTTCTTCTGAGGGGCAGCTTTTCAGGCCAGCTTGGTGGACCTCCCCAGGTACTGAGCACTCCCTGGGCCAGACTCCCATCTCGTGTGTGTTGCCCTCATGGCAGTGTGAGTTTGATGGCTTTTCTGAAGTGACTCCTTACTTATTCAGCCCAGTATAACGGTTCTTTCCTGACATGCAGCTCATAAAGTTGCTTGTAACTAAAATGAACTGGGTTTGCTTTTGTTATTTTAAGTGAAAACTAAACTTCTGAAGAGAAAAAATAAACAGCTACTGAGCTGTAAAAATGAACTTTTATTACTTCTGCCACCAGCCTCATTGCAGCTGTTCATAACCACAGCCATACAGCATAAGTCCAGCACAAAATCCAAGTATATCCCTGCAAAAGTTAACAGAAACCATGTATGTCTTCATTCAGAGTAGGAACTCCACTGTCTTCTCTCTTCTGAGACATGACAAATACAGCAACACCAGAGGATATGTGCATTAGACTTTTTGTCTTTGGATGCATCAGTGTTTGAAAACTCTCATATTTTAAAGCATCTCATTCTCAAGGATTTGCCAATGGAGTTCAAGCATGACAGATTTTGATTCATGGCTGAAAAGAGGAATTTTTTTGTTGTTCTTATACAGCTAGTTTTGATTGAAGATCAGAATACCAAATGACTACAGAAATTCATATCTTGCCTTACAGGCCAGCATTTCTATGGATAAGCCAACACATTTGCAATCAGTAGCAGTTGTAGTTAATTTACAAGTATTGTATCAAAGCACCTTTTTCATACATGGAAACAAGGGAGAGAAAAAAAACTGCAGTTCTTGTGCCAGATAGATGTGAAAGATCACACAGTTGCAGTGTCTTGAGGTTACAAAACTGCCAGTTTAACAAGCAAGATAAGCAGCAACACTGATGTATTTATAGGAGTTTAGACATTTATATTGCTTTTTTAAAGAAATGTAATGAACAAATCCATAAATAGTATGGGGATCATAGGTTTATTGCTGCCTTAGTGTGATGGAAGCTTACAATATAAAACACGCCAATAGGAAACTTCTGTGATAATGGCATTGGTAATCAGCTATTTGGGGAGGGACTGCCTTTTTGGTGTGTGTGCATGGGCAGAGGCTAGCACAAGGCAGCAGCCATCTGGCCGGGACCTTGAACTGCCATTGTAATCTAAATATTAGAAAATAACAAGGAGAGAGCTGAAAGCTACAACAGCCTGTGACAGGAAAAAGGTCATTATCTTGAACAACAAAAATATGTTCAGTTGATATTTGTTTAATAGTTGGGGTCTAATCTGAATATCTTGTATGCATTTCAATAGATTTTGGAGCAGGTCCTTGGACATGGCAGATGGCAAATATGCTGGATGAAGCAGCTCAAGTCTATGAGCTCCTCTGCAGGAAAAGCAGAAAAGCACAAGGATCTACCGGCTCACTAGACTTTAAGGTAGTGAGATATTTTCTTATTTAAGAAAAGGTGCGTCAAGCAATGAATTAAATTCTTGCTTCTCTATATGTACATCCAAAAAAAAAATTGCTCTGTCAGCTTTACCATTGATTGGCAAAATAAAGGAGTTGTAAAATTTACTACCAAAAAATCCTTTTACTGTCCCCAGTCATATGTAAATGGCAAACATTTTCATTTTGTAGTGTTGTCATAGGTTACCAAGTGGGGCAACTTTGCATTTTCCTGCAGGCCAGAATGGTTTTGCACCATTTCTGTGATAAGGGGCATGCTGAGATAACTTTGAGCTGTCATCACTGAATTCTCACCCCTCTCCATGTCATGCAGCGCTGTTCAAGGATGAAGCTGTTGACTTTCCCCCTTGACCAGCCTGGGCCTTTACAGCATAAGTGAACAACATATTAGGGGTTAAAAGTAATTTCCCTGCCAAGAACACTTTTCTGACTGGAGACTTCGTTTTGAAAATTCTGGCTCCAAGAGGAAAGTAAAAGAGGGCATGCTAAATACTTTACTACTTAATTTTGAAAATACTAGGACGATGAACTCCAAAATAAATACTGGGGAGTTTCTTAAGCAATATATGCATTGGACTGTAGCTGTAGGCTGGCACTCAGCCACAGTTAGGTGGTGTTTTGTTCTGGTTTCCCAGCCAACCTCTCATGAGTAAGTGTTAAAATGCGGGGTGAAAGAGTGATGAGGGAGAAGTGATGAGGGAGAAGTTGAGATTACCTCTCTGACACAAATTGTCCTGCTAAGGTCAAGGCAAATATTATTAGAATGGAAAGTTGATCAGAATTCAATACTAAATGTAATCCAGTGACATGAAGTTTCCTCTTTCAAACTTTCAAACCTGTATTGAGACGAGTGATTTCCCTCCTACAGTGCTGTTGCTCATACTCTTTGTCTAAACCCATTCATTACTCCTCAGACATCACCTCCTCATGATGGAAGCTCCTCTTTTTCACTGTTTAGTCCCTTGATTTCCTACGAAGTTGGGAAAAGTCACTTTTCCCACAGCTCCTGCCTGGTACCACTTGCAAAACTACTTGAGACTCTCACTCAGCATTGCCACCTCTCTGTCACTTCCATCTCTGAACACAAGCCCAGGATCTCCAAGATGCCACTGCTGTTATACCTGCATGGGACCTTCAGATTGCTGTACATCAGCGCACGTAAGTTTGTTTTCAAAGTCAACAACAAATGCAACATTAAACACCCTTGACTGCTCCACTGAACAGCCTTGTCTGCTTCATGTTGCAAACCAGACCTAATTCTCATTGTCGCTGGTTTGTGAATGAACTAATGGTGCATGCAGAATCATAATTCAGCAAAGTGAATTAAATTATCAAAGAGTCTTTTACACTCAACACTTATCACTGCCTATACAAAAGCCAAAACAGCGTACTTGTGAGAGGGCAAATTTTTTCGCACAGCTTAGAGGGAAGTGGATGACCAGCTGTCAGCAAAGAGGAGGTAGAGACGACAATTCACAGAAGAGTTCAGGGGCTAGAAATATGCAAATGACAAATCTAAACAAATCAGCAATCCTCCAAAGGAGAAACATCAGTGCATTGTAGGAATAATTTCCTCTTGCAGATCCCATTTGTAAGGCACTGACTGTCATTCATTCCCCCTACAGTTTAATAAGGGACATGAAGTACTTGTTTGAGATATTTTCCTCTTTTGGGAGGAAGGTCCTCAAGTAGTTCCTGGCTCTTTCAGGCCAAGGTAAAATGTGACACTTAATTTTTTTTCCAGTAAGACCCTGACTAAGGATCTCTGCATGGCAGTAGAAATTTTTCTTTCAACTCTGAAGGAAGCAGATATAGTGTTCCCCGTGCACTCCAAACCAGCTTGTACTGTCACTTGGTCCAAATACCATTGTGGCAATGTAGCTCCAGTTTACCTGACTTATCAGATCACACACCTCCACCTGACCAAGGAAAACTGTTGACTTTCAAGAACATGCAGAAAGGCATGTTTATGGAACCTTTTCTTTCTCCCCTGAGGAAGCTATCTGAAGATTGCTGTGAAGTTTTTGTTTGTTTGACTGGGATATTTTGTCTCATTTAGTAGCGAAGTTATTTTCTTTACAAGATGTGCTTTGACTAATCTTTAGGGCCAGAACACATCCCAGAGGATGCACAGCTGACCCATCTCAAATAAGACTGAGACCAAGACAAGCTCTAATCTACTATGGGCTTTGTACAGCAAAGGAGAGTTTTGGCTTAGCAGATATTATCTCTTACAGGTGTCTAGCCAATCATTCTAGTTTTATAGGCTCAAAAAAGTCATAGGATTTTTTTAGCAAAAGAGGTAGATCTGGGTCTTGGTTAAGTATGGAGACATAAGGCATAAGAAAGGAAGATGCCACTCTTCCCTTCTACCTCTGGAGTGCCAGAGACAATCTCAACATTCTTAAATAAATAACAACTGCAATTCCCATCAATCACAATCTCTTATTCACACTAGATATCATCTGTTTCTTCAGTCAACCCAACCAGCTGGATTTTCTAGATCTCTGATTTTTTCTCAGTTCCTTTCCTCTAGACTCTCTCCCTTTGCTCACCATCCTTCTCAAAGTGCCCCAGATTGGCAAATCTGCTGCTGAGTCCAAATAGGACTGTGTGGAGCAGAAAGACAGCTTCACTTGTCTTTCCAGCTATGCTTGCTTGTATATGCCTGCAAAGAAGAACAACATGGGACAACAGGTTGAAATTATTGATTTAACATGCACATGCTGATCCACTGTAATCTGTTCTACCAAACTACCTGGTTTACGTTACGTATTTGTGCAGATGATTAGCTCTGCCTAGGTGTATTACCCAGCACTTCTGCCACACAAATAACACACTGGCCTCCAGTTTGTCAAGACTGTTTTGCATTCAAGGGCTGTCCTGCAGTAAATATTCTTTCAGTCCCTTCTGGGTTTCTATCATCTCTATAATCTCTATTCCATCATCTGTTAATGAAAATACGAAGCCAAGAACAGCCCCTGTGGAGCCCCATTTGATGCGTCCTTCCATTTTTAGCCTGCCCGTGGGATTCAGGTCTGATCAGCATTTTGTTGACCCAGTGCTGATGCCGGGGCAGGAGAGAACAATTTTACATAAAATTCTGACACAACCCCTATTCTTTTCTGCTTCTATTGTGTCCTATAATACAACTAATAATAAGGCAATGAAATCATTGCCTCCAGCTGTTTCCCAACGGAATTTACCAAAAGGGTAGTGAAATGATCTCATTTAAATCCCTTTCCACACAAAGCATTGAACCATACCAGCCAACACCAACACTGGTTCTAGTGTGGTCATAGTGCAATTTACTTGACAGTCCTGGACAGTTTCAGGGAGATTACAGATGGATAGGGCCTGTTTGGTTCCAGCTGGACTGGAGTGCAGATGGATCCCAAATGTCAGAAAATGGATCCTCACAGTTGAAATACTTGTGGAGACTCAAATTCCCTTGGAAAGTGACAGTTCTGGAAATAACATTTTCAGTACCAGTAAATTAGTCCCAGAATGGCATTTCCTGGCATGGCCACAGTCTGGATGTGGTTAGCTTGAAAGACATGCAGAAAAAATACTGAAGCGAAGATACTATTGTGCTCAGAGGTACCCCATGGGAAAATATCTAGGCTTGTTGTCCCACATTTTAAAGCTCTTCCTTTTTATTTAAATAGCGTTAAGATCGATACAGGTAATGAAACTCGTGGAGACTGCTGGCTTGTATGAAAAATAGGACAGTTATTTGGATGTGTTAAAGCAACTCAGACAGACAGCTAACATAATCTACTGTGAATACTTTATTTCCTCACTGTGGAAGGATAAGCCTATCTGGACAAAGCTGTTCAGCCTCCAGCTGCAGTGGTGGCACATAGCAGGAGCACTGCAAAGACTTGATTGTCCAGCTAAAGCGCTGTGATGGCTGACAGTGCTCAGCACTTTGCTGCATCAGACAACAGCGGGTAGGAAAAATATTTGAAAGTGAAGTGTTAAGATTTTAAGAAGATAATCAAGTATGTTTTCCTAAAAAGCAAACAGAGCTCAAATTCTCTGAAGGACCTGAAGCCAGTGTTACTGCCAGGAGAGCCAACAACAGCAGGCTGAGAAACCTGGTTTCCCTGGGATGTTCCTGAGCGCCTACAAAACGCCTGGCAGATTCCAGAACTGACGAAAGCAGCCACAAGCATAGCAGGTTCAAGCACGCCAGGATTTTCTCCATGCAGGCAGAGAAGAAAGAAAACTCTGCTAAAATTCCTGCTGTTTTCAAAGGAATATCCTCAGAGATTACTGCCAGTTAGCTCATCCTGTACTGTCCCTTTCTATAATGGAGCCAGGAACAGAGATATACATCAAATATAGACCAGCTGCTCAAGTAGATGCAGATACCAACACTTTAATCACTTTTATAGGTAAGGCTTTATGTCGGTTCCCAGTAGGGACTGCAGCCTGGACTATAATTTTGAATAAAAGATCTCAAATTCAAGATTCATTTTGAACGTGTGGGGGAGAGAAAACAAGAGAAATCTCCTTTATGTGCTGTCCAAATTGTTTATATTTAGACTGAGTGATCTGCAGAGCAGATGGCTAAACAATTTCCAAGCTTCCCATAGGAGGCTGAATCCTCTGTGTTTGCAGGTATGCACATATAGTTTCAGTATACCTTGCTCTACCGTTGTACTTACTGAGAGATGCTTCAGTAGGCCTATGGGCTGCACACAGGGCATCTTTGTGTCCTGGCTACCCAGCTACAGGAGCCTTCCCCGGGTCTTCTGCATAATAACCAAACCAGTGAAATGGTTTACCTCACAGAAAATCAAAATATTTCAGTCTACAAATCGATATATGTTACCTGATATGAAATATGAACTGTGGTAATCCAAGATGTGATGCGTGCTTTGCTTTAAGTTCATACAAATGTCAGTGGATATTTAACAGATTTAACTTTTTTTTCTTTAAGCTGCATCAAGAACGGAATGCTTTTCTTCCTTCTCATTTTAAATATGAGCTTTGAGTGACATTTCCTCTAATTTGGAAATAAAATATGGCAGTACCATTACTCAATCTGTGCATGAGAAAATCAATGCCTTGCTTCTGTTACAGAGGTAAAGCATGGCTGTTGGACCATCCCAGTAATAAACTATAAAGAGAATAGAGCCTTACTGAAGTAATTTGCTTACATCTTTCTGGTTTTTTTCCCATGACTGCTTCTACAACACTGAAAAGGAATGAAACTGGTAAACCCTACCATTTTCTGTACACATCTCTCATGTTGTGATTAGAGTGGGCAAAACCTGACATATTTTTATAGCACCAGAACCATCTTGTTTGTAAATGGGGCCCATTACATGTGTGATGGTTATGCTCTTGGATTTCAGAATTTGGGAAATCCTGCACTGGATTCTACAGCATTTTTAAAGCAGCAGTTTGCCAACCAGTACCCCATTCCAGTACTCACCAAAGGCTAGACCTGTTTTACAAGAAGCATTTTAATATTTTACATTCAAACTGCCTTATTGAGAATGCATGTTGACTCACCATTTTTTTATATTAATCTATGTATTTTTCTTTCTGTTAGAAGGGATTATTTGCAGATGTTAACATATTTATTTTTCCTGAAATCTTCACAGAGATGGCTTTGGGTATTCATTTTTTTGAACCTGAAGTTCCATGGCTAATTCCATGAACATGATTGCCACAACATGTATTCCAGTTTTAGCTGCTTGTTTTCTTTTAACTTTGTTATTAATAGAGCATCTCCATCTTATGGAAGTGAAGTGTCCTCCTCAGACCTTTCGTAACCTGAACTGTATCCCATCAGCGAGCACTTCTCCACCCTTTTATGACTCTAGAAACATGCCGTCCATGTTATAAATATCAATAGAGCTGCAAGAAGGCAACATCAAAGTCTCCAAGACAACACAAAAAGATACAACAAATCAAAGGCAAAATAGCGATGGTTCGATTAGACTTTTAAATGGGATATTAAAATGAGGTTTGTAGTTAAATACAATTGTCTCTCTGAATTTGGCAGGGAAATCATTAACCAAATTATGTTAAATTTGCACAGATTTTTGAATAAATGAGTAAGACTTGCTTTACATGGCAGCAAACCAGCCAAGAAACATACATACAAAGAACTGCTAGCAGTCCCCATGAACAAATAACTTACACGAGGATAAGAGTATTTTTTAAAGATCAGTAACTCTTATAGTCTGTATAAGTGGGGGAGTAAGGGGAATATGGACACATGTTCCTGTGTAATAATCTAAGGTTTCTTGCTTGTTTAAAGAGCGGGTGCTGTTAGCTGCATTGACATTAGTCAAGGTTTATAGCTATATGTTCAAGATATATAAGAGCTACATAATTTAAAATATTCATTTATCTTGTTGTTTTGGTATAGATGTTTTCTCTCCCTGATTCCTAGGATACATTGAGAGAAATCCAGGTATCTGGATGCACAGTTATGAACAATGCAGAGATTTTTCTGAAAAATGGAATCATCCAAACAGAACTTTTACAGCTCAATTTATGATTTGGCTATAGCTACTGTTAACAATAAGCATTCAGAATATTTTTATGAAATGATCTATGATTTCTTCCTCTTAATGAAAAGCTTATTTTCTAAAATCCTTCAACGTCTGGATATTCATCACCTGGAGTTATAGTTTAATATACAGTAAGTGTATGCGAGAAAGCCAGAATAAACAACATCAAGGTCTAACCTTTCTTCCAAAGGTGAAATGTAATTTTAATTAAGACTTAAAAATAGGATTATTTGTTATCATGTATTATATCAGTACTCATTTGATTAGCATTGTACTAAAAGCAGGGATAAAGGCAGTCTTTCATCATAGCGTGTGCAGCCTACAACTAAAGCGGTTACTTATCGGTTAGTCCCAGTCCAGGTCATCATTTCTCAGCCAGAACAGGAAAATTGTAATCAGACCCTCTAGAATTTACAAATCAGCTACATCTCTGCTAATATATCAAACAGGAGAGCAAGGGGCATATGGCAGTTTGTGTGGACATAGCAGAACTCTATCCACCTTGAAACTATTGTTTGACCCTTGCTGCCCACTGGGAACCATCTCTGTCCCATGCTGTTCCCTAAATCCCCACCTGCAAGAGTGTTGGCTGGCGTGGCAGAAGCAGCCTAGTAATTAAACAATATCAACAACTGTGGGTGAGCACTCGAGCCTTATTCACTGGTATAGACATGGCTAAAACAGGCAGAAGTGGGAGATGGTGATGACAGATAAGCATTAATTTGAGACTTGAAATGAGAGACTTTGGTGGTAGGCTGGTGAACATACATGTATACAGTGGTCCACAGAGAAACAGTTTTCATTTGGGAACTGGAAAATCAAAGAGAAGTGTGAGCTAAAGCTAACGTTGGCTGAGCGGAGGTGAAGGAGGAGAGTCCAAGTAGCTGAAGGCCAGGGTGGAACTTGGAGGTGGGTGGGATATGCAACACAGAAACACATTTAAAATAACAAAGTAATTCTCAGAAGTGATTTTTCCCAAGTATTTCCAGCAATGAAGTAACCTCACTGGTCAATGCCTATGAAGTGATCTTATTCCCAGAAGTCCAGTTCCAGTTTCAAATACCCTCATAAAGTGGTGATGTCATAGAGATGCTTCCAATTTTACAATTGAAATAGAGTCAAAAAACAGCTTCTCTACCAGTATAGGCTAATGAAGCATATTGGACCCTCCTTACTTATTAATAAAACTAACATAACGCCCCTAGAGGAATTAAAGGAGTTTGGGGTTATATTTAAAGTTGTGATATATTGAAAGGGATTGATATTTCCACTCCAAGAACTACAGCACATCCACTTACAATATCTAGGTTCACAAGGCAACTCAATAAAGCAGTTCAACTCCGGTGAATTCAGTGGAGTTGTGCCAACCATGGATTTGGCCTTCTGATTGTAAAATACAGTCTGTTACAGTGTGAATGAGATGAAGTTTCAGATCCAAGTAAATATCAGACAACAGTAACTATATTCCATTTAGTTTAGAGTTCACCTGGGGACTTTGCAAGAAGAGAAGTCCTGTTTCCATCTGAACAATACAGGGGTGATTGTAATATCTTAAAATTAAAAAGAAAGAAAAAAGGCGAATAAAATGCTAAATGGCAAAAGAGAAAAAAGACAAACCATGCTAGGGAAATGGCACACAATGGGCCAAATTTATTGAACAATACACAATAGTATGAGAATCTGATACTTATTTTCAATGTTGAATATGCAGGATACATTTAATATGCTCAAGATGCATTATTCAATCTGCAGCAGCTGTCTTTGTACAGAACTCTGCAGAAGAATCAAAAGGAGCAATATACAGTAGAACAACCACACTAGGCACCTTGCTATGTCCCCTGCTAGCTGTCACAACACTCCTTCCTTCTATTCAAATGCAGCACATAGCTGAGATTTTTCCAAAGAGTGTTAAGTGTTTCACAGGAAAAGAAAGACAAGCAAAGGAGAGTAACCCCTTTGTGTGAAATGATCTGTACCCACCAACATTTCCACAAGAAGAAGTAACTGTTGTTAAACTATCAACTCAAAACTAACATCAGGGATTTGAACCTAAGTGAATTGTTAGGTATTTTCCCCAAGAAGCTGGATCCCTTTCAGAACTAGATCTGCACTGACACCCTACTTCTGGAAAGCATCATTATTCATTTATGTTTTGCCTTCCTGGAACAGGAATGGATGTAAGCCTGAGTTTCTGTGACTTAGAAGAATAAACTTTTGCCACACAGACCATAAAATGTAGAAAAAAGGGAAAAGATGCTGTTGCTTTTGGCCATTTAGTCACTAAATCTGCTCTTGGTTGCGACCACTTTGCATCTGAGGAGGAAGAGCCTCCTTTCTAGTTCTTTATTTCTCTTAGTGCCTTCACACTGCCCTATCCATATGACGTCTTTGCCATTTGTTCCATTTCTGCCTTTATCTTATTAGTTCAACTGTACCTCCACTAGTCCCGTTAGATGTATATACTCCAGCCTGCCCCATTTTAAAGTCAGAAAACATGAACCAGTGGTCAGAGCATGTGTCAAGATTTTCCAGGTGGCTTTCTACTGCTCTTGTCACTGTGCTGTTGTGTCTCCCTCTGTTATATTTTATGCTCATCACTGCTAAGGGTGCTGTTAAACTGAAACACAATACTTGTTTACAGGGAGACGTACAGGAAAAATAGATACAGATCAACCAAAGCAATGATTGTTTACAGGGAGACATGCAGGAAAATTAGATACAGATTGGCCAAAGCCACAGAGATCCACTTCTCCAGGTAGCAGTGCAGATGCTGCAGCTCCCAATGGCTCCCACCTGGTGGTCAGAAATAAGTGTTCTGCCCAGTGAAAGTGTGATGTGAAGACTGTTTAACCCATCTGAATGCAGATCAGATGGGTGGTCTCACCTTCAGGAACATGTCATCCTTCGCAGACCATCTGATTCAGGGAGCACAAACCCAAGAGTTTCCAAGCCTGACCCTAAAATGGAGGGTGAAGGTGCCCCCAGGCTGAGGCAAGACATGCAGAGCAGAGCAGGAGCCTCCCCAAAGACCTGGGTGCACAGATAGGAGTTGGGCTCCTGAAAGGCAACAGGTATTAAAGATGGATTGTAATTGAGATTTATAGCTGAATCAGGGTACCACTGGACCATAGTTGGTGGGACAAAGTTATTACCTTCTTTGTCGGCCATGTGAGCTTACTGTGAGGACTTCTGTTGTTCTTCATGGAAACCGTATGTTAATGCATGCCAAGTTTTTTCAAAGTGGAGTACAACAGAAGCCTCCTTGCTTCTTTTGCTCTGGGTCAGAAGGAACATTCTTGAAGACAGAGGCCCTGCCCTCTAAGGAAACAACAGAGCATGGTGGGGTGCAGGAAAAGGGACATTTCTGGAGCACAGGATGAACATGAGGGACCCGGCAAGGGAGGGCAGAACCTGTAGTACTGAGAGACCATTGAGAAGTGTGGGGAACAAAGGTTCAACAGAGATTACAGAAAGAAAGATTTTTGACATAGTAACCACAACAGACTGTAAATTTTGTCACAACCAAGAACATTGCTGAGTTGCTGATGTTCAGATGAGCCCTATCAGAATGCTCCTGTCTTGCCAGCACACAGTGCAGGAGGAAGTTAGTTTACAAAATCTCAATTTACTACATTTTATTCTAGGATTCCTCCATGGTAAGTTTGTTCCTTCAGCTTTTACTCAAATAAAACCTAGTTTTCAAGTTTTAAAAGTGCTTTTGGTCTTTTGGGCTGCTTACTGCAAGATTGTGCAGGATGCAAAGCTCTGGTGAACATGTGATGCCTTCACCCCTGAGTGACTTTGGACTGAATTTAGAAGTGCACAAACCTTTTGTCTGACAGATGAGTAGCAGCAATGAGCTGAGGGAGTGATCATCTTTAGTTGTCAGAGCTGCCTGTGATGTCTCTGTGACCTAAATTGCTTTCGACTCCTGTGTGGACTTTCTCATTCAGAGATAAAGTCTGAAAGATCAGAGCACCACCTGGGCACCACTGACACGCTAAGATAGCACAACTAGAGCTTGCTAGCTTCTGGCTATGCCGTAGCAAGCATCACATCTGCTCCTGCACACACTCCAGTTGGAGTTAGCAGATATGCACGTGTGGCCAGGAGAGACCCAAAGCAAGGTGCTGCTCAAACTGCTGGCTTGCCCCTGGTCACCAGGCACCACATTCAAAATCCACATGGGCCAAGTAAATTAGGATGAATAAAGTCACATTTGTCCTAATATTGAGTTATTGTACCCATGCAGTAATTTAGTGTTTAGAGTGTTAGCTAATCCTCTGGTTTTTTTGGTGGTTGGGTTGGGAGTTTTATTGGTTTTGGTTAGTTTTGATTAATTGCTTTGTAGTTTTAGTTATTGTGGGCAAAAGCAAAACAAGCAGAAGTTTGAATTCTTTTTATGTATCTATATACATATTTTAGAAAAGGCAATTTTGTTTTCAGCTCTTTCAGAACCAACACAGATAAAATCACGTTTCTGCAGCATTTTCACTTATTTCTAATTAATTTTATCTGGTACATTTTTATACAGCAAAGCAGAGCCACAGAAAATGCAACATTTCATCCTTCTACAAATTGGGAAGAAAAAATTACTAGGCTAACTCAGATTTGCTGAAGCTCTAGCTTTTATAACACATAAATGACTGACACAGTAAAAGGAGAGACTGCAGAAAGTTTCACTGGGTTTCGACAGAAGGACAGATTTATCCCTGGCATAACTCAAGCAAACTTAAGGGAAGAGTCTGGCTTGGAGACTCCGAGTGGATTTCTACAATTTATGGTTTACAAATCCACCGTAATCCTTGTCCTTCCTATCTGTTATGGGCTACTCGCAGGCAATAAGTATCTGTCACATTGCCAAAGAACAGTTGTTTATCTAGTTTTAAGTGAGTTTGGGAGTCCATTTGTTTGTTTTTACAGGAGGTATGATGGATGCAATTACAGGGGCAATAATATGCATGGTTACAGCGTAACTGCTCTGCGGATCAGACAACAGCAAAACCATCCATCTTCCATGTGTGCAACCACCACGACTCTTACCTTCAAGTGAATGAGATCTCTCAAAAAATGTGCAGAAATTTATCTTTACAAAAGTTTGGGGTCAAACCAGATTAAATCATACCCCAGAGTGCCTGTGGTATTAGTGTGGCAGGAAGGGAGACTCAGTTTCTACTTAACTATGGGATGATTTATGTCTGGGGAACTCCCTCAACTCCCCCCTTTTCAGTTCAGGCACGAACATTTGGTATTATTATCCATACTGGGTCTCTGTCTGGGTGGAGGATGCTGTTCTCCTCCATCATGAGGATGCTCAATATTTAAGCAGTCAGAGCTGGTCTATCTGAATCAAGCAACAAACTGATTTTGGTCTTATTTCTGCATGCTCACTGTACACACAG
>VYZV01034346.1:99167-123702 GCA_013401275.1 Pandion haliaetus
CCATCCTCTATATATAGATGTGCTCTGCTGGGCACTCTTTCACTAGAAGTGTGCAAATCCTGATTTGTCTTGTCTTCACTGATATATTCTCTCTCCCAGTTGCAGTTTTAAAGCTTGCAACCTTTTCTTCTGTCTGGACTCTATCGTTTGATTTATTCCCCAATTTGATTTCAACTCTGATTTAATAGCTCTCTCACTTGCACCTGCCCTTTTATTTTGTTATTTTTTTCTCACCTCTTTACTATTTGACCTTTCCTAGACCTTATTTAAAAGATGTATATCGCCCTTTCTATTGCTCTATTGTTCTTTCTGGCCTTTTTCCCCAAGCCCCTTTTCAACCTCATAGTTCACTCAAAGAAGGGAGGGTAAGAAAAGTGAAGGTAGGACAAAGCTGACACTGATTTCCATGAGACTTGATTTTGGCCCACCACAGTCTTGAAAAATAACTGAAAGTTTTTTGGGCATGAGTCCTGCAAAAATCTGGGAATCTGTGAGAGGTCACAAAATCCTGGGATCATACTCCAGGACTATTGCAGTATGTTCATTTCTAATCACCTTTGCATTCTTTTAATATTATCTGATCAACTTTTAAGGTTCTTCTGAGTTACATTACACTATATAATACCGTCTATTAGATTAAGTGAAGACAGAAAACATAAGATGTAATGTAGAAAAAAAGGATGGATGTCAGGATTTGGCCCACTGTGGAAAAGGAAGGGATTTTTACAATCAAAAAGTAACCTTCACCCTGAAGATGTTCCACCACATTTAGGAAATTCCTGTTCTCAGTGTTAACCCCACTAACACAACAGAGCAGCGTGAATGGAGCAGCCTGCCATAGACAAGAACAGCATTGTATACAGACAGAGCTGGAAAAAAGTTCTTTTACCATGATAGATTTGTGTAGTAACAGCCAAGGATGATAAATTTCACAAGTTGGTCAGGGTTATATTGGTAAATCGTGCAATCAGTTATGGGTTAAATATTAACAGAAGATAGTCTCCAAAAAAAGGACAAAGTTGATTACATTCTTTCAAATGACTCCCAGATGTTAAAACGTGCTTTCCAATGAAAATAATTATATAATCTACAAACCTGAACACCATGTTAAAGGAATGGTAGTGAAAATTACTGAGTTAACAATCTAGGCCCGTGGCCATTTTGTCTCTCTAAAGACAAACAAGAAAACTTCACGTCCTGAGAGCTGTTGAAGTGAAAAATTCTGAACTTAACAGATTTCATACTTAATGCATTAACTATAATCTTTTTGCTGTAGGCTAAAATGCAGTCATTTTTGCACTTTTTGTGACACTGTGATTTATAAGAAAAGTTTCCTCTTTCTGTGACTTGCAATGTATGCCTTGGAACTGAGGAACAGGCTCTCAAAGCCATTTAATTCTGTAACTGCAAATGTCAGTGACAATGAGGCATGTTTACTACATACACCTTACCTACATGTTTCTGTACAGCAGCTTGTCCCTGTTTAATACACCCTTCTCATTCATTACTTTTTATTTTTCTTTGAAGAATTGGCAGCCCCTGGTGTCCCAAAACATTCAGGTTACCAGTTCATCCTTCATATTCTAAATACTGCTTATAAACTATTAGACCAAAAATAACATTTGGGCTCTCTTTATTTAACATCTACAGTTTAGAATTCTTGGGATGCCACTCCTGGTTTCAGTACTTGCTTCTTTGCTCTTCCTGTTTTCCAAATTACAGATTAAATTCTCATCTAATACCAAGCTAAGATTTTCAGAAAAATGTCAAATGAATGGAGCTTCTGGGAACTGGTAGCATCACAACATCTTCAAAATGGAATTAAAATAGACACATTGCCTTTCAATATCTTCCATATTAAAGCTGTGAGAATTACTTTTGAACTGCTTGTTAACTAATTGACACATAGGTAAATGTTTGTCCAACAGTTAATTCCTTGATTACTTTTCTTCTTTTGCTTGTAATAGTTATATGAATCTCTGAGTAACTTCTCAATAATGAAATTTGCTGGCAAATGTACTTCTTAATTAGATATCTAAGATGATAGTCATACTGATCACATCTTGGACAGGGACCCCACTCTGTGGCTGAGCATATGCAAAATTGTGATGGGTGCTCAAAACTGTTATGAAAGAATGAGGGAATTAGACTTCTGAAACATTTATTAATTATTTGTGGTAATTAATGGTCCTATCAATAGTGTAGACCAGATTTCAACCACAAGACAACCATAAGGCAAAGAACACCACATATGGCTTTTCATCTCGAAAAAAATTTCCTCCTCTGTTTTTTTGTCTTTGTAGATCATCCTTGATGACATTGTTACTGTGACAGTTTATAATGCCAAGAATAAGTCAAGAAAAGGTAGAGGATTATAAACTGTGTTTTAAAAGATAAGGTTGCTCTTCTCAGAAATGTGGTTTGCTAAGGGAGCATGCATCTTTCAAATGCTTCATACTGACCGTAGGCTAGATCATCTAACTTCAAATATCGAAAAGTTAGGTCAGTGCTAGTGACCTCATGCCATCTTTGTATCCACTGGAGAAAAATAGGCAACATCAGACTGTGATTCATCAGACATGGTTTTGGTGTCTAGGATGCCTCAAATCTTGGGGATCCAGGAACAATGTGAGTCTCCCTCTAGAGGTAGCTCTTCTTCTCCTTACCTATGAAAGGCACCTATGATAATTAGATCATATAATTTTTTTTATGCCTACTTTAGGGAAAATGACCCAAGATCCCAGCTGGAGCTACAGAGAAGAACTTCATGGCTGCCTAGAGCTTCGGAGGCCACAGGGATGCCCCCAAGGCCAGGGAGTCTCTGATGCCACTGGAAGATTACTGGAGAATTGGTGTTCAAGCAGGGCCTGTGAACCCTGTGAAGAAATACCTGCTAGCTAAAAATTGCACCAACTTCATCTTTCAGTGAGGAATGTGTTGTGTTCAAACTGATGCATTCAAATGAACAGATAAATTAGTGGCAGTGCTTTTGAAGTGGTATTGTCTTCACCAATCTTAAAAATCCTGTTAGTTACCTGACAGAACAGCTTATATTTTTCTTTAAGTGCTGACAAATATATTTTCTAACTGAGATCAAAATGATATTATTTTCCCCTGAGTGCACTAATGTTTTATTTATATATATTTTTTTTTTCTTAAATCTCTCTGATATTTAAGGAATTTATGAGTTTTGCTTTGGGTTTGTTTTTTTCTTAGTAAAGGGTTCTTTTAATCAAATGTGAGTATTAACTATTTATTAGCTATGGTCAAAAATAAACTTTCAGATCTGGAGGGCAAACACATTGTAAAGCTCTCACAGTTTAATCCTGGATTATGCAAACACTTGAATACAGGGAAGCTCATTTAAGCAAAAGGAGCAGCAGGACTGGGAGGGCTTGGGGCAGTGCTCCCTCAGCTCCATTCCCAGGCACCTGCAAATCTGGGTCTGTGCTTAGGTGATGGATGCCCAACCTTTTGCAGACCAAGAGCCAAGAAAATAAAATACACAAAGAGCCTGTCAGCAACACTGGTACCATTGCTGGCAGAAGTGCTGGGGGGTTGTGCCACAACAAGGGAGCTCTGCCCCAAGTGTTTCCAGTGTTGCCCATCTTTGTCTTCCATCAGATGCAATCGCTCCCCCAGCTCAGACCCCTCCTCCCCCTCTCCCTTGCACCCCACTGCTTCCTGCCTCACCCCATGCTGTGGTTTTTCCAGCCAGAGTGGCAGGCTGTGTTCTTACCAAGTAGCCACAAAGATATCTAGGGATACAAATTACTTCATATGTTGAAAAACCTGCTGTGCTTCAGAGGGAGGCTTCATTAACCAGTAATGAATGGTGTGGAGGAACATCAGGTCAGCGCTCATGCAAGGGCTGCAGCAGCCTGAGAGTCGCACAGCGGTGCACCAGTCCATGTCCCTGCTTTTCTTGCCTCTGTTTTTTCAGCTCCATCAACTGGTTGCTGCAGATTCAAACACTGAGACACATTATAGCAGGACTCACACTCCCCAGTTGAAATGCCAGGAAGTAACTGGTGGTTTTGGCTCCTGTTAGTTTGGGCTGAGCTTGAGGTACCTTGAAGAGACCTGATTTTCAGAAAATGCTAATGACATATTTGTAGGGTGTCTCAAATCCAAGATTCAAATGCAAGAGCAAACAAAATCTTCTAGTTTTTAAAACTTTGGCTTAAGTGTTTGAGGCTGGATGTCTTCAGTTTTTACATCTATGAATACATCTGAAAAAGGTATGAGTATTTGTGGCTGCAATGGCCTTCTGTGGACTCAGAGATCTCCCCAGCTTATTTTTAAAACAAGTCAGATTTTTTTCTTGCTGTATCTTTTAAAGGAGCTTAGAGGAACTGGTGATGAAATGTTCAAATTTTGTTTACATTTAAATGGACATAACTATTGAAGAGTATATTGTTCATAGTTGCCAACAGCAATACAGGAAAGGAAAGCAGAGTGTCATTCTCCATAAATGCATGCTGAAATGAAAAATAAACTTTCAGTGATCCAGACCATAAAAATGCAAGACAAGAGACTGCCATTGAAAAAAGTGGTCTATTAAATTAAGATGCTACTAGGTGTCATTGTGACTCTGTGGGTAGCGTGTCTGTCTCACAGCCAACTACTTGTGGGTTCAAGTCCCATACTGGGACTTTGGCTCCCATCCAGAGTACTGCAGTAATAAGCAGTGTGTGGCACTTTTAGAGGTGTCATCCTTCAGAGGAAATGTTAAACCTACTGTCCTTCTGCCAGCTCTCCAGTTGGAACTTAAAGATCCCCCAAGTACCCTTTGAATACAGTGAGTAATAACCTTGGGGCCCTGGCCAAGATTCCCTCTCTCAATAAAAGAATTTGTAATGGACGGGGCATATTTCACAAAATAGCAGAAGTCATACAAACCAATGGAAAAGACTTATTAAAGATGTCATGTTTCCTTTATGTTTTTTTTTTTAACATAGCAATTCACCTATTTGATTAAGTTTCAATAGCATTTTTAAGCAGCTGCCATAAATTGCCCATGCAGGGACATTAAAAATTACAAAGAACAACTTCCACTACACATCTTTGGGAAACAGCTAACTCCCATAGACACCTTTGAAAAACTCAGCCCAGGCTCAGGAAAGGTCCATGAAAAATGTTTAACAAGACTGGATTTCAGAACAAATCTTTGGTGCAGAGCACCACAGCAACATTCATGGCCTGTTAAGTGTGAAGATGCTGAGGAGTCTGTCAGGAGCTTATGTGCTGCTCCACTCTCTAAGTACCAAGAGCTGATACACTCACGTTTCCAAATGTATTCCTGCACTGGGGACTGTTAACCTGGCCAGCTGGTATTTGCATGCCATTAAATCTGCTTTTGAGACATTTTCCACATTGCAAGAATCATAGCAAAGTTATTTAATGGCAATGAGCAAATATCCTGCCAGTGGCATATGTATATAATTGTGGAAGAGATTTTTAGCATCCCTCATGTGGGTCGAGTGAAGCAGGGCACAACGTGCTCTGAGCTAAATCCTCTATCCTCCACTGGCCCTGGAAAGGTAACCTGAAATACTGTAGTTGACTGTGCCAGGAGACTGTAAACTATCTGGGAAGAGCTGGAACAACATCTCATAATCTGCCTCACCTGATTGCCTCTCCGCACCTCCACTGTCAGCAGAGGCTTCCTCTGCCCTTGCGGTGTGCCACCCAGCTGACACTCAGGTGGGCAGAGCAGCAAAGAGATGTAGGACCCCAATGCCAAGGGAAGATTTCTTGTCAGGAAGCCTCAGGGTAGCGATGCCCTGATCACATTAAAGGATAAGAGCTTTCACCTGCTTCTCTCTCTCCCCGGCTTTCTAACTGTAATAGTCTCCTGGCTCTGCATAATAGCTTGGTGAGGCCACTTTTTGCGAGCTGCATGCCCTAACCTGGGAAACTAAAAATTAGCAGTCTGCTTTTCAGTCATGCTAAACTCACTCCCAGTGAACAGGCAGAAAGTACATCTAGACAGCAATTCATCTCCTGAAGGGTACACTTAAGAGAGTTTGGAAGAATTTGTTCTCTTGACAGCTGAGCAAACAGGAGTGCCTTGTGCAGACTTGGACCTCAGATGAAGGAATCCAACCCTTACATACCTAAATCCTCCCTATTTCAGGTGAGGAGATCCTGCCTATTCAACAGGAAGAAGGTTGAAGCTGCCAGAACACAACAGCCTGCAATATTGCACTGGAATCTCCTTTAAGGACTTCACCATTAATGTTTTTTACCGCTTTTTCTTTATAAACACAGAATGTACCGCGAGGCCCTGAAGGCTTATGTATGTTTTAGAGAAACTGCTGTTTGCCTATAGTGTCAGAATCCTCTAATTTTGTTTTAGGTTTTGTGGCATGTTTCCTTCAAGCAGACAACAAAATGAGCTCCCCTGATGGTGTCTGGGCACAGCAGCAGTAGTACCGGTTCAACATGTGCCAAAGATTTCCCGTCACTGCCCACTCACTCTCATGACTATAGTTTTAATGCAGTTTTATAGCCTGGGTTGTTGTGGTTTCTTGCTCCTGAATAAGTTTCCCCTCTGTCTGCTCAATAGCCTCTGAAGAAAATGAATGGTAGAGGCAGAAAATGGCTTCTGTCTCCTTTATACCTTTTTCATTTCAGTTCTACTGTTCATTTCTCATACTTCCTGTCTCAAGTGCTCTTCTGAACTCCTCACTTCAGTGACCTCCTTTCTTAATTTAATCTGGACAAGGCACCGAATTCATTTCAAGTCATAAAGCTTGATTTGCTGTGTGCTCTTGGCCAATGTGAATAAGCTCCCTGGCTCCTTTTAATCAGCTATCATAATCATTTTTTTTTTAAAACTACAGCAATTAGGTCACCAAAGCAAGTAGTCTCTTGTGTTCTATTGAGAACAAATCCGTCCTCCTCTGACTTGCTGCATAATTTAATTATTAAAGCTTGATATCGTTTTGGTTTCCATGTAAGGCAACCCCATAAGAGCAATTAAATCCTTTCGAAGGCAAGGTTACTACTGCTAGAACCAGTACTCAGAGAGCCTGGTACTGTGCTGTATATGGTAATACTACTACTTCCTACCACTCACATTGCAACATTCATCTACCTACCCAGCCAACAACAGCACTCTGCTGGCATCCTCCCTGTGACTCTGCACTGAGCTAGCATGTGGAGGATCTGGTATCAATTAGTTAATAATTTAGAAATGGTTTGAAGATGTAAAGCAGCTGCTAAAAGCTAAGACTTATTATTATGTTAACTAATTATTTTTTATTTTACCTTTTACATTTTTTTTTCCTTCAGAAAACATTATTGTATTATTAACTGCATTTAGCACTTCCTAGTCCTGACATTTAAATGTCTGAAATTTTTTGGTGTAATTACACCATTTTGTATCATAACACCTAAGATGCCTCCCTCTGTATGAAAATTTGCATACCTAAATTTTGGTTTAGGAACCTAACTGTTTCCATTAGCTGCTTTCAAAAAGGCAAGAAAATAGTGTGGTATAACATCTTATTCATCTGGCTGGAGCAGCTTTCCAGATTAAATGATTTAAGAAGTTTGGAAAAAGCTTTTGGCCACTGGGTTGATTTTCATTTCCAAACTCCGCTTTTCCTGGTTCCCTCTCAGTTCCTCTCACCACCCCAGGGATATCTGATACTTCTGGTGCACTGGGAAAAAATCTCTCCTGAGTCACATGTTTTGAGGATCTGATTGGCACTCAAATCGGGCTGCTAGGCACAATTAGAAATCCTGTATTTCAAGAAAGACTTGCAGTAAACACATGTAGCTGGAAATCTAAGAGGCACAATGGCAGAATTCAGTAAGACGGTTCCAAATGTTGTTGGTCAGAAGAACAACGTATCTTTGCCTTAATGATTCACCTTAATACACTGTGTAAATTGCTCAAACACAAACATATTTTGTCTGATGCATGCAGACAGAACGAGATCTAACTGTAGCATGCTGAGAATAATAGCACCCTGCTCACTGAGTAAGCTTGCGGAGGTGTTGCACTGCACATAGATAATAAATTGCAATTATTCCAGAACATGAATTAAAACAACCATACTATTGTATTTAAGATGTTGATTTCCACTTTTTTGCAGGATTGAAAGATGTAACCAAAATAATTTGAACTTGGAGATATTGTCCTACTCCAACAATAGGAGCTTGTTTAAAGATGACCTGTAACATGGTCTTTTCTTGAATTTAGTTTAAATTCCAATAAGCCTCACTAAAGAAACTTAAAATGATCTGTCTCATAAACTTCACAGCCTTTCTAGACTGAATATATCAAAATTCTTCTAGTGTTATAAATCATTAGATACTTTCAAGCCTGTCAGAAACACGCCATTTATGTAACAACACTTCAGCTCCTTCTGGAACAACTAATTAAATGTCCCTTTTACATACTTGCCTTGTCCCGCCTGTAGCTATTAGAACACGTCACGCGTTTTCAGTCAGTGTGAGGGCACTGGAGTTAGCTTCCTGGAATTCCATCAGGATAAAAATAAAGTTGTTCTTAATATGTGACACATCATTCAGTGTGGCTTGTTCCAGACACTCTGGGAGAGGAAAATAATGTATGCTTTGTCACTTGGGGCTATGTTGTGCCATGTGGAACTATTTTAGAGCTCAGTGCTTTTGATGGGGACTGCAGCTAATCCCATTCTCAGGTACCAATACTGAAAGAGCACAACTAATGTGCAAATCATACACAAAACCTGTGAGTTACTTGTGCAGAAAATGAGGATCTTCACAAGCCTCCCTGCCACAGAGGTAGCTGTTCTGCTCTGCTATACCTGGGGGCAGCTGAGCAGACAGTGCAAAGTGAAGTGCTCTGCCTTTGTGCACAACCCAGGAGGTCCAAACAGTCCTGTCGGGAAGCACAGACTCGGCCCTGAGCTCAGATCCTGGGAAAGGCAACACTTTCTGCCATGCCTGTCAGCATGACAGAGCTGAACATGTTCTCCAGAATCATCAGGGGAACCTTCTGGGGAACATAACTTCTCCTGAGCAATCAGGCGGCAATGCTTGGTGATGTGGTCTAGCTGGTGGCTAGTAAGAAGCCAGTGATGGAGCTTATGTCTGAAATGAGTCTTTAGCATAACAACCAGCAAGACAGCATAAGCCAGCAATGTGCCCTTGCGGCAAAGAAGGCTGATGGTATCCTGGGCTGCATTAGACAAAGTATGGCCAGCAGGCTGAGGAAGGTGATCCTTCCTCTTTATTCAATACTGGTGAGGCCATAGCTGGAGTGTTGTAGCCAGTTCTGGGCTCCCCAGTACAAGAGACATGGGCTTACTGGGGAAAAAGAAGAGCCACTAAGATGGTTAAGGGACTTGAACTCCTCTCCTGTGAGGAAAGGCTGAGGGAGCTGGGACTGTTTAGCCTGGAGAAGACAAGGCTCAGGGAGATCTTATTAATGTATACAAATACATGAAGGGAGGGTGCAAAGAAGACAGAGACAAGCTCTTGTCAGTGGTGCCCAGTGACAGGACCAGAGGAATTAGGCACAAGCTGAAAAAACAGGAGGTTCCCTCTGAACATCAGGGAACACTTTTTCACTGTGAGGGTGACCAAGCACTGGCACAGGTTGCCCAGGGAGGTTGTGGAGTTTCCATCTGTGGACATATTCAAAAGTCATCTGGATGTGGTCCTGGGCAACTGGCTATAGGTGACCCTGCTTGAGCAGGGGGGTTGGACTAGATGACTTCCAGAGGCCCCTTCCAACCTCAACTCTTCTTTGATAACAACCATTAAAGTATAGCATAAATGAAGGAAAAAGAGGTAGAGCTGCCCATGTTCCTTACATTGCTAATATGAAACTGAGTAAAAACAGCTAAGTTTGCACATGCCAGGGATGTTAATTAACAGGGAGATAAAGCCAGAATCACAGTGAGATTTATCTAGTAGTGTATAGTATCCTGCATCCTTTATTATCTTGTTCATGCCTGTCTCTGCACTCCCTTTAGGACTTCTTCCTCTTCCCTGGGGCTTCTTCCAGCTGCTAAGGGCTCTGCACAGCCTCCTCAGGCCCTTTCCAGTCAGTGCCACCACATCTTGCCATGAACCTGCTACTCTCCTTCAGTGTCGGCAGCAAGAGCTGCAGCCAGCAGGATTCATGGATGTTTGACCTCTCATCCAGTCTGTGTATCAATTCTGCTTCAAGCTCATTCTCCAGCCTGTGTTGGGACTTCAAAGCCGCAGTCTGATGCACTGCATTGATTTTGCCTCCGGAGACTATGAGAATATTTGCTTACCCTGGGAATATCTTTTTTACTGTGGCAAAAAATCAGACATGAGCATATACAAACAAAGAGCTCTGGAAGAACATCTGGGACAGCAGACTGCCCACTAGAGATGTATCCTGGCCTATTTCCACTCTTTTGCCTCTTGAAACTCATCCCTAGAGCCATAAACAAAGTAAAGAACAAGAGCATCAACGTTTTTCAAGGAACTCTCATCCCGCATCTCATAGTAATTGCTATGTGCCTTTGCAAGCTTGTTTTGTGCAGAACCTTCATTTGCCCTTAGACATCAAATGCTCCCCAACTTTGATGAAGTTTGAATACAGATCTGGTCTTTGCAGATGAAGCACACCTCTAGCATAATGATGAAAAAAAAGAAATGTATTGAAGCAGAACACAGACGAACTTCTTCCAGAAATCACTCTAATCAAGCAACTGCTTCCAGCATGACATCATGCCAAAATGTTCCCCAACATGGTGAATACAGTTCTGGTTTAAGTTTATGAAAAGACTAACTTTACTAAGCTCATAACATTACTAGATCCCTACATCAGCCTCTTAAGGCAAACCTGAGTGTCTTAAGACACTGGTTTTTTCCACAGACATTGTTAGAGGTAATACTCTTACACGGTTATTTCTGCCTCACCAGATACTAAATGGGAAAACAAATTGTAATGAGTTATACGTGGAAGAGGCAGATCAGTGGTGCAATTTTTTTTCTAGTAGAGTAAATCAGCTATACACTTCTCACTCCAGCGCTTGCCCAAACAAATTTTAATATACTGCTTGGTAGCTTTAAAAGGAATACGTCTAGCATTTGAACATCAAAGACAGGGTAAGAATGTTATTGTGTTGTTGTTGTCATCCAAACATCTTAACCATAGATTAGAAATCCAGTGGTTTAGGCAATGCACAAATATATAACGAGGAAGATGGCATGGCATAAGCGTCAATAGTATTTTGCTTGAAGATACATGATAGAGAGATTCATGATGCACCAATATTCTTCTCCAGTGTGATCTACCAGTTTTAACTTTAGTTGCCAAGGCTGTGACATTTGGCTGTAAAAGGTCAGGGGTCTCCTTGAGATATGGATCAGAAATATACCTGGGAGTAAAAGCTCAGCAGAGGGAGAAAGGGGACCCTTCTTGGATTGAATTGCAAGAGTTTTCTTCTTACAACAGGAATTCTTAAAGAGCATCTGATTTTTATCATGATTGTGGCACAACAGCAGAAGCAATGGGACTAATTATAATGGCAATAACCATGATAACAATAAAATGCAAACAACACAGAAAAAGATAAAGAAGCAATTTTTGTTCCACAAATGGGTTCACTTTAATAGAGGCTTGTTTAAACTCTTGAGCAATGAGAGAAGGTGATTACTAGTGTACTTCAAATGTTTCCTGTTGTAATATTTGTTCAACAATATAAAGTTTCTAGCATTATAGGTGAAGAACTGTGTTGTGAAAAAGTAAATTTCCATAAGCTTCTCCCTGCCTTTACACTTGTCAGGTCTTCTAGCCAGTTCTTGTCCTGCCTCAGCCAGAGAATTAAGAACTACAGGTATGCATCGAAGTTCATATTATTTTCTTTCATGTGCCTAGTGTTTGGCCCATCCTTACTGGTAAACAGCAGTCTTTGGAAAGCAGCTCAAGTAATGAGAAAGGACAATGTTTCAGTGTGAGATTTTTATTAATGTTATGTTCTTTGACATAAGAAATGCCAGATTGTACTGGCTAGCAGAAATGGAGCAGAAAATTAGACAATAAACATCAAATCAACTTCAAGGAAATTAAAATGTGATCGTTACTGATGGATTATTACAATATTATTTGACTTTATTTTATTTATGGTCAAGTGATGCTTTCTTGTAGAAAGCGGAGAGAATACAAAGCAAGATGCAACTACAAGTTGAAGTAGCAAGGGAATTTCAGGGAACAGGTGCTGCACTACTTTTGCTAGCTCATCACATCAGCAGAGGGTATGTCACCACCTCTGATAGTGTTAAGTAGACTGAGGGGGAATATAAATCCATTTTCTTCCTGCCATTATTTCATATTCAAGGTAAAGTCTCCATCAAAGCTTGAGGCCTTCAGTGTTGGTAATAGTATTTTTATCTCTAAAAAAATTCAGGGAATATTTTTTTATTTATCAGACGTAATTTAATTAGTGGTCACCCAGAATTAGTCATGCGTCTGACTGAATAGAATACACAATTTTGTCCTTCTAACACTCCCAAAGCTTGTCTATAGACAGGCGAGGCAGGTAGGTGCTGTCATTATGCTTTCAGAAGACAACACTATCATATTTACTCTCACCCTTTGATAGCTTTTTAAGATTGCTCTCTGACTTTTGGCCTGCAGCCATTTCCCATCCTAAAGGGAATGACAATCAGAGATAGTAAGAGGAAAAGATGAGAGGAAGAAAACAGTCAAGTAAAACAGGAAGAAATTCTGGACAGTAAGAGTGAAGGTTTAAAAGAAAAGTTTAAAATACATCCAAGCATAATAAAATACCTAAGACACATTGGTTTGAAGGTAAATGCAAAATCTTCACTTTGAAGACATTTAACAAGTAGAGTGTGACAGTGACAGAGAAAGAAGAAAGGGGAAGGACAGCAATGGAGAAATTGTATTACACTGTCACAGGCTTTTCTCACAGCACATTTTGAATCCACACTTTAAGGGTGGCTGGTTATGATTCATAAAATAAATATCAAAAAACATGCCCATTTCTGAGTGGAAAGAGCAAGAAAATCTCTCAGCCCAAAGTCTCTTAGGAGACATATCTCTGTCACAGTGTGTTTGTTGAAAATATAAAGGGGTGTTTGACAGAAATTTTCAAACACTTTTTTTTAATCAAGGAAAACAAATTCATTGAAAACATTTTTTTTTTCCTTAAAATTATTATACCAGTCATAAAGTATGGAATTTCTGGTGAAAATCAGAAAGTACCACCTGCTCTAAGCCTAGCAACCCATATGATGAAGGAGTACGTGGCCTTTCACTTATGCCATGCTGCAATGGTTGAGGAACTTCTTTTGCACTGCATTCTTAGTAGCCTCTAGGTTCATCTGATTATGAACAGAAACAGTTTTGAAATCATGAAAGCTTTTACAAGACATGAAAAATGCTTCCTGTCCAGCTCTAGCATGAAGACTCTTATATCGCCAAATAAAATGATCTATAATGGCTAAAATAGCTTCGTTAGTTAGGTTTATTATTGTGTAAATTGCAGAAAAGCCATGGGACTCTAACATGCAAAGGTGGCAATTCCATTACCTACTTCCCAGCACAACATATGTTTTCAATTTAAGCAAATTTTACCATTTCCCAACTGCAAATTGGATGACATACAACAAAAACTGTGTTTTAACAGCTTTAGCATTTTATAGACATTACAGCCAAGCACCAATCCTTTACCTTAGGAAAAAGTAAGAATTACAAAAAGCTTGCTATAGAAACACCTAATCACCAGCACCCAGCTGGAAGTCGTATGGCCTATTGCATAGCAGACTAGACTAAGACACAAAACACATGAACTCTTGCCCTTGAAGAAGATGCTTTGCCCCCTTTGTTTCCATGTCTATAAAATGGGGTAATAATGCTTGTCTGCTGTGTAATTGAGTGCTTTGGAAATAAGAGCTGTGTGTTTTCTGCAAAGTGGAGCTCACTTGATATTGCTAACAGCATAAGTAATAATAATAATACAACTTAACAAATGCAGTAGAAAATATTTAAGCAGGCTTCAGTGAATCAACTCAAAATACCAAGGCTGTACAATGTAACCATGCAATTGCAGTGACAACTTCTAATTTGGGGGTCCTATTTCTGTTAGATTTTTTTAGTTCGTATAAAGCACAAAGATAGGCTTGTTCACAGTAAAAATGTTCCGGTATATTGAGACTTTAGTTACAAAACCAGCAACTTCTTCCTTAGCCAGAGTATGTTTTGCAGGCTCCGTTAATACCTGTCCTGACATTTTGATGTATTTTTGGGGCTCATCTCTAGTCAACTAGCAGAATACTAAGTATAATGGCAAAATGCTACCAATAAAAGAATGCCAAGACCTCGAAATTTTTTTGCAGTGCATAAATAAGTTGCAGATTAAAATACTTACTATGAAAGCCTGGAAAAATCACTCCTTTATTCCAGATCATCAATAAAATCTTGGCTCCACTTAAATCTGTTGGAGCTTTGCCATTGATTTGGTGGGGTACAGATTTCAGAATGGACTTTGAAACAATCGGATTAGAAACAGCTACTTTTCTGATTTCCCATATTTCACAGTGGAAGCTGAGAAAGGGCATTTTGAATACTGAAGTTATTTAAGCCAGCCAAGAAGGATGCAGTTAGTAAACTTGTTACTTTACTAAAAGATTGACTGTCTGGAAAGTGCTACAAAGCTGGACACTTATTATTTTTGTACTACTTTTCAGAGATCTGAGGCACAATCTGTGGCAGGAAACAAAGGTGTGTATGTGCACACTATACTCAGTGTGATACTGGTTTTCTGTTTATCATATGCACACAAACTCATACCCATACGCAGCTCCATTCATACAGCAGAGTTTCATATGGCTTAAATTAATTGTAAGCTGATGACTGGACAGAAAAGAAAAAGGAAACATAAAGTATATGGGAGTGGTTTATCTAATTAATATCTGGCAAATATTCTTTAACATTTTCATTCATGCATCTATCATTTTTTTAGTACTTTAGACCTCGGTAATACTTTTTTTGTGATACCACTGATAAATCAACTTTTTCACTTTTGTGTATTCTTTTTTCTACTTTCATTTTTCCTAAGACCAGTATAAATGGTTCCTTGTCCAGAAGTTCAAACCCAGGTACTGCCAGTTATGTGTCCAAAGGACCTTGTTTCTCTTTTTGCTTTCTCCCAAGACCAGCCAGTGATCTTCCTGTTTTCTCTAGGCTACTTTTCTGTTCGTCTTCTCCTTCTGTAAGACCATATCAAAGCAATGGTTATTTCCCATTCAGGAAATCTCCCCTTCTTCTCCCATTGTCAATACCTGCCCCAAGGACAGTGATTTGGACAGCAGCATCTATTGTTTCAGCTGTCTTCTTCCAGGGAGGAGCTTAATTGCTTCTCCCACCTGAATGATGGAGAGTTTACATACTCATCACTGTGCCCTGTGACTGTCCAGGGATCAAAAGCACTTCTGCTGCACTTAACCATATTCTGCTGCCCTCTACCATATTACTATTTTACCCCGTGGGCTGAAGCCAGACTCTATGTATACATTCTTATTCCAACAATAATTAGGAACTATACAATACTACCAAGAGATTGTTTTTGAGAGGCCAGCAACAGGTATATAGAATTACTACTAATCCACTAAATTGGAAAGACCTCAAAAGATCTATGAAATTTTATTCCACACACAGCCACATGTATAGAAACAAGTATTCAGGAAAAAAAAGTCATGGAAAATATTGTAATGATCTTTGCAATCATACACCTTTACACAAATCAGTTTCTCTACAATTGCAGGGCTGTTGCATAAGCACCCTGTTGTACTGAACTTTTTTTCAAAGTGCCCCAAACTATTTAGAATAATGGTCCACCTGTTTGCCCAGTTTTCTTCTTCAGAAGGGCTGATTGGGATAATTGATTGTGGGGGCTGATGAAGGGGGTGGGAAGATGAGGTCAGTTAATTGCTGCCTGGGGAAGAAGATGTAGGAGGTCTCTTTTGTTCCAGGCTGTGGGCCCACTTATAATAAATGACATACAACAGAGATGCTCAGAAGACATTCTTTTAAGACCCTTCCCACAAGGGAATAACAGATGTTCTCTGTGATTTATGGGTCTGTGTTTTGGGGTTTAATATTGTAAAATGTCTGCGCAATCTGGGCTAGGCATCACAAACAAGTGCAAATAACTGTATCATGACTGGGTGTATTATAGCTTACTGTGTATTAACAGAATAACATGGCAAGGACCCAAACTGGGTAAAATACCTTTCAGTTCTCCTTTTGCATAACTGAAATGTGTGCAGACCTCACACACTTTGAGAATTTCCACAGCCAATGCTTTCTGGAAGAAAACAGCCCTCATCCTGAACACTGCTGTCCCATGGGTTCCCTGCCTTTAGATTATGGGAGATCTCACATCTGTTCTCAGACTTGCCAACTCTAATAAAATATATTTATTTCAAGCTCACTGATGACTAAAGAAAAAAACCCTAATAACTATTGAAATGGAGATCAACAACTGTTCCAGGCCACACTAAATGGATTTGAGAACTTAGTAACCTGGCACCCCTGAAAATGTCTTCTACATAATGCCAGTCAAAAGGAGCATATTTGGGAGCATTTGGTCAGCTCTCATGGATGCTACTCCATTACTGGACAAACACAAAGTTTCTTTCTCATTTCTTCCTTTTTTTTATCCCCTCTAGAGTAAAAAAAAAATACAGGAGCCCTAATACAATCTTTTCTCTTCTATCTTCCCTCTTCCTTTCCCTCTAGTAAGGGTCTTTGATGCAGCTGTGATTTACAGTGTTGAGGACAGCAAATCATCTGTACCCCACACACTGTTGTTTTGAGTGAGGACAAGGAGTTTTAGAACAGCACAGTCCTAGAGCAAACAGCCCTGGTCGACGAAGCCATGAACTAAACCTTTGGTTATACCTTTGGTGTTGAAACATGTATGCATTTTCTTTTCCAGCCCTTAATGAACATTTGAAGAAAAAAATCAAGACTAATTGGCTTTGAAATTTGGCTGGGTGAATATTTAACATGTTTTCATTTATGTTCAGATGCCATGGCTAGAAAATGGTATTTGTAATGGTATTCATATTCCATACCTCTCACTTCCCTGCCAAAAGTCTCTTACTGTAAAGGTTTTTGTATGGGAAATATCTCAGTTTATCTAAAACACCAAGGAAAAAAATATTTTTAGATCTATTTTCCCCCCTCCCCCATATCGCTTCTCACACTCATAATTAGGCAGCAATCAGGTATAATAGCTAGACATGTAAATGCCTTTAGTTTCGTGCAGGTGCAAAAAACCAAGGTTACACACAAAATCAAGCCCTAAGGATTAGTCTTTCAATATAGGACACAAAGGCTGCCTTCCCCCCGCTCCTCCAGACTGATTCCTCAAATACAGATACTTCTCTCACCTATAAAATCTAATAATGTAATCACATCCTGACCCCTATGCTGTATAATGCAAAACCAGTGTTGTGTGGGCATCTATTATGAGTCAGTTTTGGCATCAGTTTTGGTAATCTGGAGATAGCAATACAGTGAAGTGAAAATTAACTCTGGAAGATGAAGCTATTATGAGGAGAGCAGCAGAAAAATGGAGATTTACTTTGAGAAAAACTTGGGTAACAGATTATTTTCTGACTTCAGACTAAGCTATATTTTCAGTTACAAGAAAAGAAACAGATATGGCTTTGGGAATAACCTCTGTGTATATGAGAACATACATAAGATGAAAAATGGGGAACAATCTATAGGGATGTCTTTTTTCCTGTAGTTAGCATACAGGTTACCTTTGTCTTCCACTAAAGCTGAATCAGCACTCTGTACTTACAAGTAAGAGATAAAAATCTACTCCTGGGCATACACTGTTATCTAAAGGTGGTGAATAATGATTCAGAAACATCTTGCCTCCCAGATCATCTGTCAATATTCAAAACTAAAATCTTGGGTGGAACAAATGGTTCAAGGTACCCAGCCAGACATTCCCCAAGGGAAAGAGTTGTGAGGACGGGGTTAGTAATGTGGCCTTTGTGAAAACCAACCTAACTCTGCAGCCGACAGTGTGTAGTGTTCTTGGTTTATGAGGGATAGTAGTTAAGAAGAGAGATTATTGAGGTGGCTGAAGAGCTGGGTTAAAGTTTGCCAGCATGAAAAAACCCAACCCAAAATCATCCTTATTGTGGCCATAAAACAAATAAAAAATACAGGCACTGTGAGTAGATCTGGGGTTATGGTCAGAAAGGTCACTATGTTTTTCTTCATGGTCACAGATCATTAATCTGAAGTAACTTTTCTGAGGGTCTGTGGAGGGTTGTCACAATCAAGGTAAGTAGGACAGTTTTACAGAGATAAAAGACAAATTTGTATCACACAGTGAATTATCTTTTCTGTCAGTTTTCAGACTTAAGCAGCTGAAATTCCCACCTCTGTGCAGACACATTTGCATGGAGTGGAAGCAAGCTCTGACTCGCCCTGTGCTAAGTTAAACAAGTGCAGGAAGGCCAGATCCCTGTAAGATCTGGCATGCTCATATTTAATAATATGTTTAGATAGCAGCGATTGCAGTCTGTCCTCTGTTATGCTCCACTCCAGCCGCAGAGCCAGAGCCGTTCCAGAAGCAAAAGGGAGCGCTGACTACTCGACAAGAAAGTAAACATTGAAAACATGCCTTTGCCTGCAGTATAATCTAACCCGGCTGGTATTGAGACAGATGAAGAGGGTTTACACAATGCGTTCATCTGGCTCTGTTGGGCTCCCCGGCAGGAGAATGGTAACACACAGGAGCAGGGCAGTGCTGGCAGTGAGCGCCTGTGCAAAGCCCCGCTCCCAGCCCAGGGAGGGCTGACGGGGGGGCAGAGAGGGGCCCTGAGCTTTCTGCATGTTGGAGAGCTTGCATTATGATCTTTAAGCTCTCAGGCTGACTCTTGTTTGTCTGCAAGAAAAGTCAAACTGTCTCAATATATGAGAATTTATCACAGCATTAAAGCCCAAATCCTAAGCCTGGAAGGGCTCTTCTGTGGCAACCTGAAGTTTCTGCTCTGCCGTGGCATATAATGTCAGCTTTTCATATTGCAGCCGCTTCCTTATGATCCTTCTAACTTAATTTTCATGCTGCCTTTGGAGCAAAGTGCCCCAATGCCAAGTGCCAGGGGCTACACCTCTCACATGGAGACCCAGGCACAGCCTGCAAGAGCTTTCAAACCTATAAACTGTGCAATAAGCGCAAGAAACTAAACCCTTGAAAAGACAACACACACTGCCGCAGACATACGGTGCCCCTCAGAGTCTATTCTCTGCACAAAATTGAAATAGAGTGTTTGCCCTCCTGAGCCTAGAAGCTTGGAGGCACTGCCAGGCTCTTTGGAAGAGCACTCTGCAAACACCTGTAAGTCACCCCTGCTTCTCCTGTGCTCCTTGCCCTGCCTTGTGTGCATAATCCATACTTTCTTCCCTCTGCCACTGATCAGGCTCTTAATCTTTGAGAGCCAAAAAGCCACCCACTGCGGCTTTCTCCATTAGGCCATAAATGCTCTTGAGCTGCTGGAATCTGTTTTGTAAATAGACAATTAAAATGAAAAAGAAAAAAAAAAATCTCTGCTCAGCTTTTCATAGTCAGAGCCCAGAGACAGCTGTCTTGAGGGTCTCAATCCTGCACATCATGAGAAGCTTCTGAAAAGTGCTGAGTACCTTCATCTGTAGAGAGCTTAATTGGAGATAAAGGTAGCAAAGCACCTTCAGCACCCTGCTGGATGAAGCCACATGTTATTGGGACTCCTACTGATTTCTGTCATCAGAGCAATTGGGTTTGAGAATAAGTAAGGAAAAAAATCTCCCACTGACACCAGTGGGAATCCTTGGCACATACAGGGAACAAAACATCATGGTTGAGATCTTCTCTGGATATGGGAACAGTCCTTTATTCTGCTTATGCAAATTATATATACAAATTATGCAAATAATTACCAAGTCATTCTGGTAGACTGTATAATAATAACAATAATAATTATTATTGTCATTACTAATGTTGATGTTGTTTGTCACTATTGTTGTTGTTCACATTTATTCTGGCTGTGCCTTGGGGCTGGCCAAGAACAGTGTCCGTTAGTGCCGTACACAGATGAGCAGTTGCTGCCCCAAAATGTTTAAAAACTGAAGAAACCCCATGATGCAGAAGGGGAAGGAGGGACAGCAGGAGGATGCTCGCAGGCAGAGCCAACAGCCGGGGATGCCACAGCCTCCCGCAGGTGTTTGTTTCTTCATCAGTGGAGTTGGGCTAAGGGGGCTGGGGAGAGAGCAGGGCAGAGAGATATGGCAGGACTGGTACAGGTGGACCGCGAGGAAGGGAGTCAAGGCCAGTATTTCTGGATTTCCTTTGCATTTTTCTCCCAGGTCCATGCAGGTGTTAGCATCATCCCAGTGACAGATATGTCCACTCCTTGGATCTGGGTGTGTAAGAGGTCTGTGGGAAGCGTCTGCCCCATGAAGCTGCATTTTATCAACTCTTGGATCAGTGCAGAAATCCTTCAACTGCTAGGTCATCCTCCTTCTTGTATAGAACAGGTTTTCAGGCTGCTGCTTCTCTGCCACTAGGTACGGCATGTCTGTTTTATCCTTCACACCTATCCCCAGGAAAACTGCAGTGACAGTGGGGTTTCTCTTAGCCTGTTGTGTTCACACCTAAAGAGGAGAGTCAAAAAACAAAACCCAACAATTAATGAAAGTGAGAACTGGCCTGAACTTTCTTAATTCATCATCAAATTGTTTCCACATGTTTACCGAATGGAGAAAGTGTTGTTGCCAAACACTGCTCCCTTCCCAAAGTGGCTGCACTTCATTTCCCTCCCATGACCCTCGAGAAACTTCACCAACCATTACTATAATAGTAAACAAAACAAGCTGTGGCTGGTTCTCTGAGCTTCGTGGCAGGTAACATGACCCAGCTAAACCCACAGCTAGTCTCTTAGTCTCTTACCCAGCAAAGCAGGTTGGCCTTGACCCTACTGGGTGTCAGGATCCGGCCCTGGCCCACACTGTGCCTGGCAGAGTGTGCTGATGCAGGAAGGGGCCATGCTGTCTCAGGCCAGTGCCTGTGCCCATGCTTTGGCCGTGATTAGTTTATTAATAGAGCCACTAAATGTGTTGCCTTTGCCAGAGCCCAGCTGCTGTTTCTCCTTCCTGCCATTTTCAGAGTGTTTGTTCATTGTTACTTGAAATAAATGAAAGAAAAATTCATACAAATTATTTGTTCCCCCAAAAATGCAAGAAATGGTCTCATTACTCAAGTTGTGGAGATAACCGATCAGCCCACTTGCATTTTGGAACTGGTAGGTGTAACATCTAATTGCTTTTCACCAACAAGACTTTCAATTACAAGAATATAAATCCAGACAAACTCCACTGAAGTCTTTTATTCTTGATTTACTCCCTTATAATTTAAAGCACTGTAGCTGTATTTTGCTGGAAAAATAGAGGAACTTTTCAAATCTCAGAAGTCTGAATTTCTCAAAATGACATATGTGGCTATGATTTCCTGTGTGAAGTACAAATTATCAGGAATGTTTCTACAGAGCTGAGAGATGCCAGAAACCAATTTTTTTTTTGGTCTACATTTCAACAGTTATTCCTATCCTGTTTTAACTTTTGTATAAGTAATAAGGATGGATGAACCTGCTTCCCTTCATTTTTCAGACTTTGTATTTTCACTCTTCATTAGCTTGTGTCTTCTTTGTCCTCTCCCCCTTTCCCACAATCTCTTATTAGTGGAATATGAGGTAATTTATTATCAGCCTGAATCAAACTTTCAAAACTACAACGTTCAAGTGGGTCCTACATTAGACATGAACTAGCCTATTCAAAATGTGTAATACATCATCATTTTGTTGCCTAAGAGTATCTAGCATGAGAGAAATGTATAACAGCATTTTTCTGACAAGGTTTCTTATAATCAGAGAACATCTACTGTATTTATTTGTATTGGGCACGGTGTGGGAAGTTCACAATTGCATATAGTAACCTGTCATTTGCAAAAGTCTCGGATTTGTTTTGGAGGACTCTGTGTCTGTCGTGGGAGGATAAGACAGATGAATGTGAGGAAATAGTTGAAAGGTTCAGCTTCCACTGGAATAAATCTGAATAGCCTTGAGCTGACAGATGTAAAAGGACAATTGTTTAACAACTTCCTTTCTACAAAGAGACAATATTCCAAGCCCCTGTAAAATACAATACACCATACAATATAAACACAATGCAAATATGCTTAGCAAATTAAATAGCTGGGATAAGAATATTTAGATAGCTGGCCTTATTTTCTTGATTTCTAATTTTCCAGAAATGTTGGCTAGATCTCAGCTTACAAACGTTTTAGTTAATTTAAATCTCCATTCCTATTATCCCTTACTGAGCCTCCTGGTAAGCTAAGTAGGTTTCATAGTTCCACAGAATAGTTTTGCTTAATAGAACAGTATTTATCTTGGCCATTAAAAAGTTCTCTGTATCAAGCAGAACTTTTTAGATTAAAAATTCAAAATGTGAAGGAAAGACTGTGGAAAAACACTCCCTTGAATAAAATGGACAGAGACACTTCCAGATTGTCAGACCCCCCCCCAAAACAGGGAAATGCCCACATTCTGTAAAAGATACCTTCTACCCATTGCCCCAGGTTTCTTCAATAACTGCACTCAGTGACGACGGAAACAGGCAGAGAAGGACAACAGTACTCAGTAGATGTATGATTGAGCTGATCCCATCTCCAGCTCTCACCATGGTCAGGGAGTGTCTTGCCTGCATGGCTTGGTCCCATTTTCATCTCTACTACTGCCGGTAGTACTGTTGGGTTGAAACAAAATTATTTTAGGGACGGGATAGCAAGGAACATCAGAGTAGGAAATCCATCATGATGGTCCTTCTACTCTAGTCATACATACAGAAGGCCAGAGGTAAAGAGGTGTAGCCTTTTCCTTTAGTACAGATCCATGTAGCCTGTGCTTCTGCAGAGGATCGTATTATGGCCATGCACCTGAACAGCTTCCCTGGTTAAATTAGGGCAGTCAGTCCACTACCACTCCCTCGAAGCATTTACATCCAGTGCTGACTGTTTCAGGCACTAACTCTGCTATCACGCCATGGTCTACGGCAACAGATTTTTCCATCCTTGTCCCTTTCTGCATGTCACCAGAACCCAAAAAGCCGGTGATACAGAGTTCTGTTTACTTCTGCCCCACTATGACCACACACTATGTACATCAGACATGCATCAGAGGAATCTCATTTGCCCACTCAAATGGGGGCACTATTTCTATAAACCATAACAAGGAATTGTTTCTATTTATTAAGTCTTTGCTGTATCCTGAGCTGAGGAATGTCACAAGCCCCATGTAGTTATTAGTCTGAAATAGGGTTAATTCTGAAATATCAAGGAAAAAAATTCTCAAGATACTGTTGACTGATTTCTATATTTGTGAAACTTTTGTGATGAGATGCTTTATTGTCAAACTGGCAGGAAAACTGAGAACAGTACTTGCCATACGCGAATTGTAGCATGTCGATGGTAAGTTTTAAGGTCAATTACAAACCACGGTGAATACATTTGCATATTGTATAGTGGCTGAAAATGAATGTGCTATTGTGAGCATCTATTCAAGATCCCCGCACTCCAATTGGCTCTGCCTGCTCCATTTCAGTATAGTATTTGGTAACAGAATTATACTGTGAACAATATACTTGCTGAAGAATAATAGGTTGAAATTAATTCCCCCAGTGGTGTTTTCACCGCACCTTCACCTTCTTGGCAACAGTGGATATCTGTAGCTTATCTTAGACACTACACTGGGAACAGACATTTACATTTATTTTAAGCAGCTTGAATTAAAAAAAATACCCTCTATTCTTTTTAAAGTTGCCTCTCCTCTACTACTCTCAGGTCTTCTACTTTTTTTCAAAAGTGCTTGCATATGTTTGAAACAATAATCCTTTACCCTAAAGCATTTTCTCAAGATTAATAACATAACCAAGCATCATAATGTAATAACAATCAGGAGCTCATTTAATCCCTGAAGTTTATCAGTTCAGTTCAATTCAGCAGGACTTTATTTTTGACATAAATATCCATGCAAAGATTCTCAAACTATAAAAGAGACAGACACCCTCAGGTACCTGTCATAGGTAATCAGAAATCATAATCAGAATGTGTAGCTTTGCTTTGTATGTCCACTTGTCAGGAAAGTCCAGTCTTGGACACAGATCACTGCTTTGTAAATGGATCATCTGTTGTCTAAAATACTGAAGTGGAAATAAATCTTATGACATATGCCGAGCCTTTCTTCTGTTGATTTTTTTTCCTAAACTGGAATAAATTGAGGGATTATGTCTTGTATTTCATAGCTAGAGAACTTAAAGAAAAAGACTTAGAGATCTAATGAATATAGATGTCTCTTGGGAAAGAAACAAAGAAAAGAAAGAGTCAATGAATAAAATAATTGCATAGATAAACAGAAAGATCTGCCTGATCCTACAAAGGGATGACAAAGAAATGAAACAAAACTCGGC
>VYZV01034347.1:1426-16896 GCA_013401275.1 Pandion haliaetus
GTTTACTAAACAAGTCCAGCTTTCTTAGCCTTTTCTCAAGAGATCATCCCACCAACTTTGCTTACCTGATGTGAAACTGGTTTGTGCTAGGAACTGGAGATTTGTACAGAATTCTGGTTAAGGTTTTAGCAATATCTAGTAAAATATTTTAATTACTTCCACATATCTACTAGAAACACTGTCTAAGTAGAGTCTTTGGCGCACTGCACTTACTTTTTCTTCAGGGGTGAATTACTTTGCTGTTTTAGTACCCTTTGATGTGTCTATAACTCACTTGACCTTCTGGAAATTCTCACTTTATGTCTTTGTTTCCTATTTTCCAATATTTAGCTTTGCTGATTTTTTTTGTTTGTTTGTTTTTGATCCAGGTTTATTCTTTCGGTTCCTATTGACATCGTTCTGATGCACACAAGTCTGGAACTGTTCTCTACATTTTTTCTTGTTCAAGATTCAAGTTTTGTATAGCTTTTTTAAAAAAAATCTTTTAAATTTTAACCTAATAAAATTCCAGGTGCCGTGTCCATTCAACTCCCAAATTTTCTCTTCCAGTTAACTTTATGTTTATCTTATTTTATCAAAGTTTCCTCTTTTGAACTAAAGAATCTCAATTACAGATTTAGCTTTATTATTTAGTTTTGTTTAGGCCAAATTAATTCCAGATCACTCTACTTGAGTTAATTTTCTATAGCCAGTTTTTCTGCAGTGTCCTCATTACTTGACAAAGCCAACTTTTCATTTTTTTCAGCTAGTAGTTGATAGAAAAAATACCTCATGCTATTATCTCCAGGCACATTTGCACCCAAATTAGTATAATTTCTGCCTCTATACCTGGAAAGTTAGACCTTTCCAGAAAAGAAAAAAACAGTTGATATTTTATTTCTTAAATACTATTGCAGAGATTTTCATCCACATACCAGTCCAGTCCTGTGAATTCTGAACTAGACTCCTTAACTTTCCTTCAGCAGATCAGAAATATTCCACTGAAGATTAGTTGTGGCTCTACATCTTCCTCAGTCTGGCATCATCATTCTTGTTCTCTTCCAGCTGAAATCTGGCAATAGCTTTTCTCATTGGCAAGGACTGGATTCTTCCCCTCTCCCACTGGGATCCATTTCATCCTCAAGTCCAGATTCAAGTCCTCAAGTTTCAGTCTCAGGGACTCACTGAACATGATCCCATCTACAGCAATGAGCTTTGAAAGCACAATCACACCAAATTCAAATATAGAAGCCATGGATGTTGCATTGCCTATAGATCATCAGTTGTTCAGCACTTTCTATTTAATGTTAAAGCTTCTTTTTATCACTCCCAAATCGAGACCAATGCCAAATAGGACTGGAATAGAAATATTAAGTGATGTTTTCATTACAGCTGGGATCAATTATTATGGCTCATTATTTTCAGATATTCAAGCTTGTGTTATTATAAAATGCTAGCTCATGCGAATGTTCCCGCTGCAGTGATTCCTACAGAATATTGACTATCTGATATTCTATTCCATTATTTTTTATCATTATTTTGACTTAGAGTTCTTTAACTAATTTATATGTTCCCTAAACATCAGTCTTTTATGACTGACTTTTACCTTACACTCCTGCAGCTAGCTCTTGCTTGCTGTTCAGACACATCAAAATCAATAGAAGTTATGCATGGGTAGTTCATGCCACAGAGACTTTGCAAATCCTCAGTTTTTCCAGTCAAACTTCTCAGAAGGAGGAGTTCATATCAGTGGTAGGGGCTAGGGCTGCCCCATAGCTGCAGAATAATCTTCTAATTAATTTGTACTACATTTATCACTGTAGTACATAAACACCTTGCATGCTCCCTCTCTAAATTTTTAAAGACCTATTTTACTGTGAATTGAGTTGGAGAAAATACACTTGGCTTGGCTGTTAATTGCTGACAGACAAGACAAAAAAATAGATGAGGCAGATATAATGGGGGCATAATGTAATGTTATCTGGCTAACGATTTTAGGGACTGCCTCTAATAAATGTGTTCTCTACAAGCCTATCTCATGGAAGTACTCTTGTGAAGAATGTTTCCCTTTTCCTGCCAAAGGAGAGCTAGGGATGTGATCAAAGAGGAGCCGAATCATTTATTAACATGGTGTCACAAGCCAAATGTTTCCATTTTTCCAGCAAAATATAAAGAGCTGTCATTACAAGGGTGAGAATTGCTGGTTAAAGCAAAAATTAGGGGATAAGAGCTCTGGCTTCTTTTCCTGTTGCCAGTACAGCAGGCAGTTATGACTTCAGACTTACCATTTACAGTCTGATTTGCAGAGGTCCCATTAACTTTAGCTGGAGCAGGTGTGCTCAACACCTTTGAAAATAAGCTTCCTAATCATTTTGTGCCTTAGTTTCCCTATTGTAAAATGAGGAAGAAAATAACAAGATCTAACTCACTGCTTGTAAAGTGCATTGAAAAGTCTGTTTAAGAAGGAAAGGCACAGCAACTACTCTGGCAACGCTGCCCTTGCTCAGCTGGGCTAAGCATATTTCAGGGAATGATATAATGCCATACACCTCCCCTCGTTGATCTTGCCCTTGCCCTTAAATTTTTTGAGTCTTTGGCTTCTGCAAGCCTCTGAACTGAAAGGTCCTGATGTACTCTGCTGTGAAGAGCAGGATCTCATGAAGCAAGCTTTAAAACAACAAATCAGTCTGCAATTGCTGCTCATTTCATAAAGCTGTTAAACATTTCAGGCTGTAAAATTTTTTTATATTTCACAAGCCTGGCATTTAGAGCTTTCAGATTCCTGATTTTCAGGGAGCAGCTAGTACTAATATCCCAAAGGACTTGTGTAATATTAAGCTGATAATATTGCTTTAGGTTTAGTCATAAGTAAGGGGATAGATCTTTCCTAGACATTCATCACTATGTGCTGACTGGAAAAAATATGGAACCACCATTTCTGAAACAATACTTGTTAGCAGATTATTCATTAACATGCAATTAATTTATTTCACTTAGGATTTGTACTCAATTTTACATTGTAAATAAGAGACAAAAATGTAGCTGTGTATCAGGATTTTCACAGTAACTTTTTGTGGGGATTCTTTGCTGTAAACCACTCTATTTTACAGGGTTGTATTTATGTTATATGCTGGTGCTGCACAAAGTGTTTAACTGTTCAAGCTTTGCAGCAGAAGCATATTTTATACAGCATGGCATGTTCCAACTAGCCACCTTTATTCGTGCTTTGCTGATGATATCTTCCCTGACAGGAGAAGAGGAGGGAAAACCATCATGTTGCCATCAAATCTTAGAGACCTGGTGAAGCCTGAGCTGGATATCAGCTGTCTGCAGGTTTTTTCCTTGCAGCCCAATCAAGCCCCTGCCACTTTGCCACAAGTGGGCAGTAATTAACCGCTAATTCAAACCACGAGAGACTCTGCTCACTCACTCCTGGCTGAGCTTCATGATCCTTAGCCTGCCCTTCCTTTGGCCCTACCTGACTATCTACTCTAGGAAGGAACCTGGTAGGTAAGTGCCCACATACTCTGGTATTCTTACAGAAAGTGTTGTAAAAGTCTGCAGAGGAGTTTGGGAAGGTGTGTGTTTCTGTTTGAGACTTGGTGAAGATGGACACCCAAAGCAACACTTCCCTTTCAGAGCCACCACAATCCCTTGTTCAAGCCTTGCATTCTCCTGCTCCCAACCATTTAAATAAGAAACTTGAGAAATGAGTTGACATAACTGGGTCTAAATGACGAATTATATTTAGAAAATTCTGATATTTGCAATATTGAAATTACTGCCTTTCTTACAAAGGAAAAAAAACCCCAAGAAAACCAAGTTAAGCAAACCAGTTTGCCTTTGGGATGATTGGCAAGGCTTTCAGGGCCAATGCTGCACGGTATTAGTACATCTTGTTTATCCCTCTTGGTACCTTAAAGAGTGAAATATTTGCTTCTGGTAAGTGGGACAAAATATGAACATAGTATCTTTTAAAGGCCAGGTTCTTGCCCTTTCCTTTGTGGGAGTATTGTCACTTATTTTACCTTGTTTCAGGCTCTTTATTTAGACTAGGAGGTAACGTATGACTATATCACGATAGGTAATACTTTATAACAAAAAGCTGTATGTAAACATGTCATGCTTCCCTTGACACATGCCACCAGGTGAATTAAATGTTAAGAGAAGTTTGTCTCATTTTAAGTAAGTGAGTCTTGAAATGTGCTGACAGCAGGCATTGAAATTTGGCTTTAGACAATAGCTTCCAGACTCCAGGCAGGAGGACGGAAGAACTGGAGTACGTGAGATCTGAACCTGGAAGATGGCTGAGCTATGAGTGGCTGCAGAACTGTTTCTAGGAAGCTGGAATACAGATAATCCCACTACAGGAAAAGTGACAGCTCTTATGGCATTGGGAGACTTCAGTTTGGAGGTGATATTCATCCAGAAGGAAGGAATAGGCCAGCAACAAGTTCCTCGCTCCTGGGCAAGAAGTGTCTATGTAGTCTCTATGGGAACAGTAACTTTTTTCCTCATCCTGCTATGGACACTTCTCTGTCACTGTTTTTCTTATAAAGGTGTCAGTTCTCAAAACAGCTACCTGAAGCAGCCTGTGGACATCCTGTACACCCAAAGACAGGACACTTGAGGTGGGCCATTTCGTACCTCCTGAGGACAGCTGGGTTCCCTCTCTGCCCAGGCAGGGCTGGGCAGAGCTGGACCCCATGGTCTACAGGAGGGTGCTCCATCAGCTTACTGGTTTGCAGAGGTGTCAAAGCCCTGCTCCTCTTGGCAAAGCCCAGTATGAGCAAAAAATTCTCAGTGCTTCCAGAAATCAAGACAATGTTGTTCTGTGGTCCCTTCCTACTGCAGCCTCACATCTCACTTGCTTTTCTGATCACCGCTGCTCACTGAGCAGCTGTCTTCAGTGATCTGTCTATGATGATGCAGCCAGAGTGCTACTTGAATTTTGCTTTCAAATAGGCAGCAACAGATGGAGCAAAACAGGTAGAAGAATTATCTGCCATTAAGGGAAATAGGGCACAAGACTAGCAAATCTGCCTTTTTTTTTTTTTAATTTGAAAGAAAGACAGTTCAGGGAATTTTAATACGAAGCAAAACAAGTGGTAAATAAATAGATAACCAGAGAAGAAAAGGTTAGGATTAAGGAAACGCTGGAAGGAAACAAAGAGGTTTAGATGAAAATTATTTGCTTTTAAACAAGAGCAAAGATTGCATAAAAAGGAAAAAAAGGAAAAAAAGAAAAAAAAAAAAGGAAAACAGTTAAATGTATGTGAGCAGTCCATGTGCAATTTCAGGTGGCTACTCAGAAAACTGAACAAGTGAAGTAATTGAAAGTAGAAATGGAATTGCAAAGGATCACAGGGTTTCAAATTAAGTGAACAAATTGTATGGGGGAGGTGTGTAGACCATATGATACAATAACTTTAATTGGCAGACAGCTTATAAGAGTGGTTCTGAGTGAATGGCCCTTCATCTCTTGTGGCAAATTGAAGATAATGCCAGTATTTCATAGTCATTTCACTTTTATTATCACAAAAAGTTTAGGCCAATATTCTGTTACCTTGAATATCTTTATGGTGCCAAGTTGAGCTGGACAAGAAATGAATGTGATGATTAATTTGCTGACTCTGAAGAAGAGAGTAAAAGAAGGCAAGGGTTTTAGGATTATTAGAATTTTAAGAACATGAAAGAACCAAAAACATTCAAGTAATTTCAAACTGGACAGAAAATATTTCATTTTGGTTTGGATCATTTTTGATCTTTCTAAACTCCTTTTGAAAAGCTGTATGTCAATACAGAGTAAAAATGCTATTTCAAAAGAGCTCACTATTTTACATTTGAAAATGTAAAAAATTTATGGCAATTTTGAAGCAAAATATTTCTACCAATGCACATTTTTTTTCTTGTTTCAGAAAATCTTGCCTCTTTGAGTTGTCCCATCCAACAGTTTCTCCTGATTTGGATCACAGCCCCGGTTCAAAACATGTTTGGGTGACCTTTTTTTCAGTGAATGTAGAAATAACCAAACTTTGTGTCAAAAGCCCAAGCTGTAACCAGCCCCTGAAGCCTGAATTTTCATGACAATGACTAGAATGTGACTGAGTCTGTCAATGCACAAATCTGTGGCACACCAATAGTGGAAAAAAAAGTAGGATAAAACTGAAACAGAGAAAATCGAATAAATTAAAATAAGCTACCTGCTACTATGTTGACTATATTAGTTTCACATTGAGTTCTCCAAATTCTCCTTATCACCCAAGTTAAATCTGCTGCTTAAATTCATCTTTGCCACACTCAGTGCAACATGAAGAGGCATTTTTGCTTTAGAATTCTGCACCTTGTGAGGCATGGGGTGTTGTGGGACAAAAACTGCTAGCCACTATCCTGCGCCTTAGGTTTGAAGCAACATCCTCATTTTCTGTCCTGCCCTTCTTCCACTCCCTTATGAAGGTGCTTTCCTTGGAAGTGTTGCTTGCTACTCATTGGCAATGTACAATTTTTACTCTGCAAATGGACTCAAGCTCCTGTGATTTGACAGATGACTATCACAGACATTCAGGAACATGAGGAGAAAGTGGTATAGGCTATAATGAGATCATGTAAAATTCTATGCAGCATATCAAAGAGAACAATTTTAAAATTCATCTATTTAACTGGCAGCCAAATGCAGCTTTTTCTAGGGAGGTGATATGTACTCCTGGCTTTTGCTTTTCTTCTGAAAACTGTCAGTCACATTCTGCATCAGCCAGGGTTTATGCTTAGCTTTATCAGGCAGACCAGTCAGCACTGAATGGCATTAATGTCATCTTGGGGTAATGAAAGTGTAGATAACCATCCCCGAGACTGGTTCTGAAAAAGCTACTGATGCAAGTAGCTGAAGGCTCTATTGACCACATAATTCACATTTCTCATAGAGGAGGATATGATCTATAAATTGTTTTAGGCTTTCTTACTGATGAAACAGCAAGAATTTTGTTGCTGATGGGCACAGGAAACACTGATAAATAGCCATGTATGCATGTACAGGAAAGAAAAATGGTTTGCATTTTATCAGCAAAGCAAAGGACTCAAAATGTAGCCCTGGATGTTTTGCAAGTTACAGCAGTGTGAATGGAAAAAAATGTCTTCTGTAAACCAATGATAACATGAATGATAATACAGAATATCATTCACCTAGTCTGTATTAGCTACCGGCTGGATACTGCATCCGTGGAGGCTGTTTCCTGATGACAGATTGCAACAGCATGAAATAATTTCTGATGAAACAAAACTGATCAACCTGCCTCAATGTTCATGGTGATTGGACACCTTTTGGACCTTGAGGTATTAGAGGATTATGCTACTTTTAGTGGTAGATCTGCTGTTTGCTGCTACCTGACAACACAGCTAATATGTCACTTAATGAGTGGGACATCATAGCAGTGTTCTGGTGTGCTAGTAAGACTGCTTGGGCTAGAGGGGTGCCTCACAACAAAATTGTTTCAAACCTTTGGGTGAAAAGGCAATAAGAAAACAGGAAAAAATGCTTTCGTTTTGGACCAGGTTTAAATCAGTGTAAAATCAAAGGTAAACATTTAAGAAAACTTCAGAATGAAATTTCATTTTGGGAAAAATAGTGTAGAATATTAGTCTTCCCCCTCTCTCATCCCAGTCAAAATGATGTGACCAGGATGACCAATATACTCCTTGACTGCCAATATGGGTGATAATGATGAATTGTTGCTCTTTGAACTGTGTACTTTCATGAAAAACAACGCAGAAGGAGTTGCTGCTGTGCATTTGAGGGAGGGCAGTATGTGTATGAAGTGTCCATCAAGAAGGGCTTGGTAAGGATTCAGCCTCCATTGTCAGTCTTCCTTAATTTGATCACTGGGGTATTTATATAGAGTATGCTATATATTTTTACACGTATAGTATATTTATAGTTTCACAGCTGGGGGTGACCTATGATGCTTTCTCCAGTAAGCTGTGCTCAAGGAATGAGATTGTGACAGAGAGCTGATGGGCACAGAGAAACAGAGAATTTCTTGAGGGAATTTTTGTGAGAAAGGGCTCTACTGTATCTGGGGACAAGACTTGCCACGATAAGCTTGAAGTTGCTAAAAAATGTGCTCACTGACACAGAGACAATACAAAAGTTGTTCTAAAGGTGGCTTACAAGCCTCAGCCAACACCAGATCAATAATTCACAAGTTTGAAACTGTTGGGAAAGATGCCAGGTACATTACCCAGTGTGTGCAAGTGAGCAAGAGGGGAAGGAGATGAGCATATAGAGTGGACGGTGATTGCTGGAGACTGTCTTCACAGAAAAATGAACCTGTCCCAGATTGTCTGGCCAGTCTGGGACTTGAGGTGGAATCAATTTCAGCACACCTCTTCATGAATGAGGGTCAGGCAGTAGATGAAACCCAGACAAGGGAGCACAGGGTTCGTGAGAGATTGGGTGCCAGTCTTTTGGGAATTAATGACCTTGTTGGAAGGTACTCAGGGTAGACACTGCTGCTGTGGGGACAGCTGGGGGAAGGCCTGTGGTAGCTGAGCTAATCCAGGCTCAGGGTAAGAACCACAGTGGCCCTTCAGGAGTCCCCCACCCAGTTCTCCATCCTTTCTGTGTGCTGTCTGGTCTGTGGGTTAGCACTTGGAAAGTGTGGCATCAAAGCCCTGCTTTGTGCTAGGTCCTGAGGGCATTTCTCTGGTGGGAGAGCAGTTGAGCACAGAAGTAAGGGTATTTGCATTTTGTCTTTGTTCACTGAGACAGGATGGTTGGTACTGATCTTGGTTGAGCCAGTCAGGAGTGGTCACTGTCGCCTTCTCTTTACTCTCACTTTCCATGTAGACCCTCAGTAGCATCTCCTCTGCTCCTGTTTCCAGGATGTATAGATATGATCACTGTACAGGTTTGCCATGACATGGTATGTGTAAGATCTCAGAATACGCCCAGTGAAGACACCCTGTTTGCCCAAGCACCTGAGGTGGCTGATCCTTCCCCAGAAAGCAAGCTAGGTATTATGGTTGAGAGATTTAGAGCCTAAGCATCACTGGGATAGGTCTTGCATGAAACCCTGAGTGACTTTTTTTTTATCACTTTTGGTTTTGATTTCCAGAAGACTTCCTTTCTGGTCCTGGGCAGTACCATATGCCCTATATCACCTAGTTTGCTGTTCCTTGCTTATGGTTATGTGATCACTCAGAATTTGTTGAAGTATGACCAAAAAAAGGCCAGTTCTGCCCACCATATGCAGCATAATGGATACTGTATTTAGCTGCCTGGGTAATTGTCTGTAATTCTGTTTATAGCACGAATTATAACAGCCTATATGGAGTGCCCATTTAATAACTTAATTCCATGTTTCAAGATCCCATCCTTATTTGTGTATTGTACAAGGTAGAGTCAGAAAGAGTGGGAAGCCTGGTGCAGCTTTATCCAACTCCTCATTAACAGATGTATATAGCAGAAGACTGGGTGACCGGCTGCTTATTGTCTTAGATCTTGCTGTCCTGCATGACCTAATGGGATGATTGATGATTTTGCTTTATTTACTGAGATGAAAATTATCAGACTCAACTTTGAACAGAGCTGGGTGGAGAACATCTGAAGTTGGCCAAACCAATTTTGACAGGATTCCAAAGAAAAGAAAAGGTCCTTTGAATCTTTCAGAAAAATAGCATTCTTTACATCTGCTACACTAATTATTTAGCATCAGATTCTGGTGCCAAAGGCAAAGTCTGAAGGAACAGGCAGGGGCTACTGTAGGCAGAGTGTGGGAGACGGGACTCTGCCACAATCCCGAAGTTAGGAAGTGACTCACTGATTTTACTGCTCTAGATTTACCCCAAATGAGGGCACATTTTAAACATATCTTATTTGTTCAATTATCTACTCTTTTATTAATTATGTAAAAAAACTAGCTTAGAATGCTTGTAAAGTACTGGGTAAGGCAGAGAAGCACAAGAGAGAGAGGAAAAAATAAAATCTGTCTTGCAATTACATGGTTTACCTAGGTCTAGAATACAACTTTGTAATAATTAAACATGATGGTCTGGAGGCAGTATCTGGCTCAGAGTGGCTCTAAATCTCTGCAAATAAGAAGCTCAGAGGATATCTCCAGGAAAGAATCTCTGTGTCTTACAGCCTTCCCCTAAATATCTACCAATAGACATGGTGAGAAGCAGGATATCAGCCAAAACTGACCTCACTGGCCTAGGCTGACAGTTCTTCAGATACGTGAACAGCTTAGAGGGCCTCCATAAAGACCTGACTGATTTTACAGTGCTGAATTCAAAATTGCCCTGTCTCCAAGCAAATGTACACTAAATGACATAACATTAATGTAGCATACCAACCAGTATGCCTGCTAGATAATGACACAGGCAGTGCCTCTCGTATATTCTTTCAAATAAAATGCAATGCGTATCAGGAAGGTATTTGAGAATCTGCTCTGCATATTTACTGGCAAGATAATCTTTCTGTTCCATCCAACTGTTTCATAGCTCTGGAACATATACCCTTCTTTCCCCTGTCCTCCTTCCTTCCCCCAATAAAACTGACTGTATAAGGGGCCATTTTTCAATATTGTAATACTTACTTTCTTAAAGGAGTCTTAAAAAATTGACTGCCTGGCTTCTCATGTTGCATTTCAGCCTGACACATGTACAGTTTTTATTTTATATCCTTTATAGGATTTTGCATATATTTTTGAGAAAAAAGGAGACATTTATAATTCAGGACAGATAAAATTTTAGTGAGGACAAAAAGACAGTTACTACCATCAGAAGATTGTAAGTCTCAGTTACAGCATCAGGAAGAAGCCAACATTTACATCTGCCTCTGCCTAGGCTGTATGTTGTGGTGGGTACTATGTGTTGAGTGTGAGGGTGTCCCTGCCTTATGGTAGATAACACTCTGGGTCAGTTCAAGATGGCTATTGCTAAAAGCACAGGCATTCAAGAAGCCAGGTAGACAGCTAAGTTTGACTTCTAGAATTTTTGTATTTCTAACACAAAGATAGCAGTTTTAAGCCTGCTGTTTAGTGGCTTCAGACTATCACAACTACAGCTATGACAGTCACATCTTGCTCTCTTTCCTTATGAAAGGAGATGACCATGCTGCCAATTATGTCATGCTATATTGTCCAATTAACTCTAAGCAAGATATTGCAGGTACCAGAAATAATCTGACTGCAACAGCATGGACATCCATTCTGGTTAATTTATCCTGCTTCTTAGCAGCTTTCTTGGCACAGAAAATTAGCTCACACGGTGCTCTGCTCTTCAGCTGAGCGGGCTGGCTTGGCGTTACTGTGGGTATCAGGCTCCCCAGCGCACTGCAGAAGAGCCTGGGGGCAGAGCCCCCATGGCCTGCCAGAGGAGCACCTCCCTGCCGCCACATACTGAGATGTATTAGCAGGAGTGCACCCTGCAGGGTGAGGGAGACAAGACCATATCTGGTGTGCTGCACCTGGTTGTGGGCCCTGCAGTACAAGGGAGATGTGGGCAAACTGGAGGGAGCTCAGTAGAGGGCTGCCAAGATGGCGGGATCTGGAGTGCTTGCCCTGTGAGAAGAGGCTGGGGAATACAGGCTCAATTGCCCTGGAGAAGGGAAGGCTTTGGTGGGGGGCTAACAGCAGCTTCCCAGTCTCTACCAGGAGGGGGAGAAGGAGGTGGTGCCAGGCTGTTCACAGTGGTGCATGGTGGGAGGACAAAGGATAATGTGTGTAAGTTGAAACAGGAAAAGTTCAGACAGATGTAAGGAAAAGCTTTTTCATCCTGAGCCAAGACTTGGAACAGGCTGCCCAGGGGAGGTTGTGCCATCTCCATCCTTGGAGGGCTTCATGACCTGACTGAGCACCCAGCTCTGACTCCAGAGGTGACCCTGCTTTGAGGAAGGTGCTGGATTATAGACCTCCTGAGGTCCTTCCCAGTGTGCATGGTCCTACGATACGCTTGCTTTAAGACAGATGGTGGACTAATGAATGGAGTCCAGTTCCAGATCACATAACTAGGATTAACTGCACTGGGCTTGACTAACAGGATGAAAAGTCTACAGATTTGTCAGCACCTCAAGTAAATCCGTGGCTAGTGAATGATAGGTACATCTAACCAGGCTCAACTAACTACAACTTCAGACTTCTCTTTAACTGTATTAAAAATTAAAATTGTTAAAATTAGGTATTTTAAACCATTCTGATCTCCCTTTCCTTATTGCCTTTTCTAAAATGAGAATAGTCTAGCTTTTAGAGGGGGAGTAGTATCTGCCAGAAGACTGAATGTAATTCAGGAGACCCATTTTTTTTGCTGGTCTTCTGTGTCTTGTTGATGAAAATGGATACAAATGAACAGGATTATATAATTATTCAACTGAAAAATGTCCTCTGGTTCTTTCTGTACATAAGCCAATGTTGGCCAGCGGAGAGGAGAAAGTTACTACCTTACTATTGGGAATTCATACGGAAACCAGTGTAAGAACAGCAAGTTAAAACTTTTAGGAGCTTTGTGTGATTTCTGCAGTGAAATACTTTTCAAGCATCTGATGCCTTTTTTTTCTGTCAAGATCAGAATAGAAAAAATGTAGACATTTGCAAGCAAAATACAAAATAAAAAAGCCAAAACCCCCGCAAATCCCTGTCTGCCTTTACACACTATACAGATCTTGTATACCTTTATACTTTGTAACTATTTTGTAACTATGACTAACTACAACTATGGCTATAGCTATGCCTATTGCTGTTACTGTTACTATTACTATTATGATTAGGATTACTATTACTTCCTTGGCTGTAAGTGTACATTAGGACGATTTTCAAAATGGACATAATTTCTGAGTCAAAGTAAAGACTTTAGAAGATCACAACAGCTCCTTCAGATGCTTGGTAAGCGAAATGCTAACTTTATTACAGACTCTTTATCTTTTATCTTTGAAAAATCCTGTGCATGCCAATCAGTTGTCATCTGAAAGTGAGCACCATGCCTACAGTGTTTTAACAATGAACCATTTTTTTAGCAAAATACGGCAATACAGAGATGCAGCAATTGGTGGCAGTGTTAGAGTAGGCACTCTCTGTGGGCAGATGTTCCCTACACAAAGTGCGGTGTCTGCTGAAGTTGTTACCTCCTTTTTCCTCCTTCCCCTACTCTCTCTCTGCTCGCTACCTCTGTTCTGCTGCAGGGCACTGCTCTGGGAGCACAGGGTGTGATCACAGCCTGGTCATTTCCCAGAGAAATCTGCAGCATTAGTTTCAAAAGTTCACAAAGGAGGTTAGCACCAGCCCATCTGACTTATCTGTGGGGGACTAAGATGTGCTCAGCTTCCTGCTCACAGAGGTGTGGACTTAGCAATCTCTCACTGATGGGTGCCAATGAGCAATGCAGGAGCAGTGATATTTTCAGATGGCACTGCAAAATGTATAGGAGACATCGGTCCAGGAAGGCAAGTGCCTGGTAGCTTCTGAATTCTGCAGCAGGCATATGTTGGTATAATAACATGCAAAGCAGAACACAGTGAACCTGTTGTTCAGGCTGATCAGTTACTCATTTAATTCTGTTTTACTCTGGGTGATCAGATTGTGGGGGAAATTTAGTTAGTGGACTAGATCTGTCTTCTCTCTATAATACTCAACACCATAACTATTTTTTTTTTGTGCTGAATGTTTATGAAACTACAGTACAATGGATGCTATGTAGATGTTGATGAAGACAGTATGTATTTATTATGAGAATACTTGGAGCTGGAACAACTCTATCCTGGCCCACACAATGAATGAAGTCATGGGCTTCTGAGTAATGTATAACATCAATGTTGCCCATTCATCACTTTAAGTATAGACAGTCACCCTTAATTGGCTTTGGCACTAAGAGAAAACTCTCCAGTATAAACCAAAATCAGTCTACATCAACAAGAAGGTTCTGATAATAAAGCCCTGGGTGGGACCCATCTTTTCACATGGTACACTAGATACACTAATTTCCTCATCTTTCCAGAGTGCAAACATCTTCCAGCTGCTTGCTAGTTTATTTTTTACCGCTTTATCACATTTCCCATACACAAGCTTTCTCATTTGGAGATATGTTGAAATTCAATTATTTCATTCTGTTATGACTTATTTGCAGCTTGAGATTTCTTTTTCTGTGACCAGGTTGGATAAGTATTTGAACCTTCTCTGTAACCCTTTGATATCTCTTTGATGATGACTAACAACTAAGCAGACTGTATATCTGACTCCCAAACATTCTCTAAATGATCTTTAGAGTGAAAATGATGGTGCTTGAACATCAGAAATGAAAGAGATGCCAATACTTGCAAATGTAATCCACATAAACTTCTGTAGATTAGATATGTGTATCGAGGTGATTCCTCCTTATATTCTGTCACAGCATATGGACTCTGCTAAAGCAAGCAAACACTTTAGCAGTATAACACACTGCCTGCTACAGAGCAGTGCAGGTGCACACCACTACACAGATGAGTGGCAGCGTGAAATCCCCAAACAGGTAGACACCTACACTGACTTGACAGAATCACATATTAACTGAGACTAACAAGAATCCCTTGGCCACTCTAGAGATCCATAGCATTTCTGTAGTTTTGAAAGTTGCTGGCTTGACATAAATTAGCAACACAGCAGTTTTACATTAGCTGCTATTCCCTCCATACAACTTCTGTCTCAGCCCAAGATCTTAGACACAAGAAGTCTTCAGAGGTGGACAAGGTCCTTTTCATTTATTGTCAACTGTAGATCTCTTAGGGATTGTGGATATGCAGATTCAGCAATTGTCTTCCTTTCTTCTTTACTTGATACTTCCAGAGAAGACCTGACTTGTGTAAGAAGCATATCTATTTCGAATTTAGCTTTTACAGCTGTATGGTTATCCACCAGATTAAAATAGGAAGTCATAGTGTCAGTGCTAGGGTTGACTGTAAGATGTTCTGCCAGTGCAGGTCTCTTGGTTACATGGCCTGTGTAGTTCTGAGAATAACCCTTGCCTGTGAACCGGGCTTCTTCTTTTTTAAATATTTGACCCACTGTGCCTTTCCTATCCTTAATATATTTATTTTTACTGTTTGATACAGTGACAACCTTTGTGTCCTTGTCTGTATGCAGGCAAGGGGCTTGTAGTCTATTCCTGACTACATTTTATAACAACACACTTGAGCGAGGACCCTGACCACTATGAACTGAGTAGTGTTTGAGTATATTTAACACTGAAGATATCAATCTTCAATGATTTAGTATAAAAACTTGGCAGGAATAAAGGCAGCAAGGATGCAGATAATTGGATTTAAAAATGACTTTGACTTTACAGCCATATAATAGGCTTGCTAAAATCTACTGTTGATAAACTGATATCCCTTTTGTTGGGAGCTAAAGACATCCTGTTTTCCTCAAACATTAAGGGAATGAAGGGCTAAAATCTTTGAAAGTTCAGTGGCTACATGATTCATGTATATTATTTTCCCTGGAAGGGAGTCTTTGATAGCCATTCAGTGG
>VYZV01034347.1:33629-48023 GCA_013401275.1 Pandion haliaetus
CTTTTGGTTCCATTACATAGGAAAGATTGGAGAAACTGAGAAAAATAAAAATGTCAAGCAAAAAGCTTTGAGGGACAGTAAGACAGACTTCTGATGTAACATATTTGAAAACAAACCTCAAGTGGTGTGAGTGCTTACTTCCCAGTGGCTTTAAGACAGAAACAGGTCAAATGCAGATCTTGATTTGGTAAAACACTATAGTACAGAGTGAATTTTCAACATATGCTTAAGCAGAGCTCTTTTCTTCAGGCATTGACTTATTCTCCAGAATACTGGAGAAATATGGAAATTAAACATACAGGACAATTTTCACACTGAAAAACCTTGCTAAATTGCAACCTATTAAGAGGCAGAAAAAGAGTAACGTGAACGAAATCCTCATGCAATGGGAGGTATATGGAATAATTGACACATGGGAAATGCTAATTTCTCTGTTTGTTTTATTTTGCTTTGCTGTAAATAATGACTCAAAATGAAAGGCCTTTTCAATACACCTGAAAATGTTTCGCAATGCTTCTTGGACTTGCAGGGATCTAAATCCCTAGGTGAAAGCTGAACAAATTGGAAAACTATTCTACCACTCTTCCACTTGCATTTGGTTCACTGAAAATTCTTGAGAAATAGAGAATTTTTCTTCTGATTCTATTAAAAAACTGGCTGCCTTTCACCTTCTTTTTTCATGTTCATTTTCTTTCACCTTCTGATTTTTCTTGAATGCAGTGGGTACATCCAGGATGACTGAGGAGTTTGAAAATTTGATTTCTGCAGTACAGTTAGGAGGAGTTGGTAACTGTGTAGCCTGCCGGTCTCATACTGAGGGGTAAAAATGTTTCAACTTTTGCTACTGTGTTTGCACAGTCCTGAGGGCTCTCTAACAGGAAGGAAAATGCAGCTTGTGGTATCAAAATAATGTAATATTTTCCACGTATACACAGGATTAGCAGCAATACAATATAAACAAGTCTGTTCTCAGTGTTGGAACTTATGAAAACATTCATTTGTGGATGTGAAATTAAGAACAAATAATTAATGACCTTGGCTAAACACAGAGGCTGAGACTGGCAGGTCTTAAGTACATAGCACAGCTCAGAGGGACTAGATTTAAATCACCTCCAATACCTTGCTTTTCCCCCTGGCTGTGTGAAATGCTGTTTGATAAGTTTCCAAAGGCTTCTCTAACCTGTGCTGACTGTGAGCTTCCCAAAGGGGTCTTCTGACAGTCCATTATTCCAGACTACATCCCTTATTTGTTGCCTCAGCACTCTTTCCCTGCCTATATTCATCTATACTCCACTGCGATCCTTTTCAAAGGATTTCTTTCTACGGCCTTGAATCTGCTGATAGCTACTTTATCACTGAGGAAAATCTGACACTGGCTTTCTGCAAATACTCAAGACTATGAGTCAAAGACATTGGATAGACTGTCTTTGAGTTCAGAGGTCATGGGAGAGGTATCCCCAGCCGAGCTACAAAACCAGTTTTTCCAACTTATAATCAGAAAAGTGAGGTGTACTGATTTGATCCTTCAAAAACCTACCATTTACTAAGATCCTCAAAGTCTAATGGGAAAAGCTGCAAATGTCAGCCTCATGAATAATCTTTTTGCTTTTATAGGTGAAAAGGGGAAATTCACCTCAAACACCAAGTGCAGTTTGAGAGGTGTGAAAGAAATTTGAATTAAATCTTGATTATGTGAAGATTGTTTTAGTGAGCCTGGAACAAGCTGAATTTTACATCATGTTACTTTTCAAAGCAAACTGTTTTGTCCCCTTTTTTTCAGCAGACTTTTAGTAGTTTCACAGTCTATTACAACATTTGGAGATAAAGAGTCGAAGGACTAAAAGTCTTTAAGTCTTAAAGATATGAATTTCATATAAACATATGAAAAGTTTCTTCTTGGGTCACTTAGATACTTAAACAGAGATTTGTAGATGCTGCAAGACTTCAGATCCAGCCCCACAAAAATACTTCCATGCCTAACTTTTACTGAAATTCACAAGAGTTAGACAGATGCTTGACTAACTTGGGTGGTAAATGGCGAGAACATAATTCCTACTGCGTTGCATTTAAGTTCAAGCTCCCAAGTAATTTAATCCAATATTCACACCATCTCCTACAAGTTTACCTTCAATGGAGCAACTGCTGTATGAAGGCATGGTACTGTATGCAGGAATGATAAAAAACTGAGACTTTCTGTCACTCAGGGCTCATAACTACTGCCTCTCTCTGAAGTCAACAAGATGCCATAGCAGCTAGGCGTGAACAGATAATGTTCTGAATAAACTACTCAGGTGCTTTGGAGAACTTTTACTATATATCAACAGGAAGATCTTGAAAATAAAGACAGTCTTACTAGGAAATGATCAGTTTTAGCAAACTGGTTCGAGTGCATACATTCTGGCAGGCTGTTGAACCTTGTTTGCCTCCTCTATTTTTACGGACTTCCTATTTCCTTTTTGCCAAGAGTTCAAACATAGAGTAGGAACACCTTGTTCTGGGAGCTACTTTCCAAAATACTTGTTGGAGAGCACACAACAAAATATTTTACCACAGGTGAAAACAAATATCCCTGAATAGCAATTACAAACAATTACTTAGTGTTTTGAAACATTCTCGTTGTGTGTTTGTTTGTTTCCTCCCTCTTTTTAGGCACTCAGTAATAATTCGTTAAACTAAATCAAATTATTTTAGAAAACATAATAAACATTATGTATGCATCAAAGCCATCTGGAAGTGCTATGCACTGCACACAGAAAAGTGGGATTCATCTATGCATATTCAGCGTTGGAGATTGTTCACTTTCTAAGTTTTACATTAGCAACCCAAATATACAACCCAGGTCAAGAATGTGCTTAAACAAAAGAGGCGGATCAGCATGAGACTTTTAGAGCCAGGGCATTTTGGAAATCCCATGAAACATCCCTATCATCTTTGGCATTTAAATCCCAGTGAACACCTAACCCCATTTTCAGATCTATCTATCTCAGCTCTTTTGGGGGGATCTGATGGAGGTGCCCAGGTCAGGGCTGATGACAGAGGAGTCATGAGCTGGTCACACTCCTACCTCAGGCCAGTGCTGATTACACTGTCAGACAATACAAAGTATAGCCAGAATTTTCTTGTTGTTTTATATGTAAAGAAGATAGTTGCCACACAGAATTATTAAGACCAAATAAAAGCAGGTGATCAGCAGATAAAAAGGAAATTCCTGGGAGGGCTACATAGCCCAGGCTCTTAAAAGATACAAGTACTGCCAGTACTGCTTGGGTCAAGCACTGTTGCTCCTGATTGTTAATTTTTGGTGCTGGAAAAAAACATGTATATCATCTCATTCTGAAAATTATTTTATTTACATGCACATACCATACATGTGTGGGTAATACCACAAATTTGCTCAGAAAGGCTTTGGCCCTGACACAGAATGAGAGGAGGAAGAAGGTAGGCCAGTTTTGCTGCTTCAATGAACCTCTCTTTCCTCTTCATTTCCCAGCAGAGTCTTTCCCCGGAAAGAAGGATACAGAGTGCTGAAGTACTTGTTTTCAAATGTTACATGACAGATGGGTTTCTGTGCTTGAAAATGGTTGCATTGATGACATAATAAGTCTCCCTCAGAACTCTGGGACTCAATGCCTGAGGTGTTTTACCTTCACATGTGAAGAAGTAATTCCTGATCCAAAGAACTTGTAGTTGAAGAAAAAGTAAATTTAAAAGACTCAATTGGGACAAAAAAGAATCCCTGTAACAGATACAAGCAAGAATATAATTAAAAAAAAAAAAGTTTGCATAGTTTCACATAGTTTGTTAAAGCAAACCCCATTATTTTTAGGGGAGGCTTCACCTCAAGTAGCTCTAGGTGAGATCTGAGGCATTTCAGTTATAGGAAAGGGAGGCAGGCCCATCCAGTACCTAACACAGGTGCAGCAAACTGTGTCTGGCAGCGTCTGCCCACCTGTCTGTCTGTCTGTCTCTCTGCTACAGCAGGAACTTTAATCTTAGTCTTACGGTGTCACCTCACCTTGGGTTTTCTTTCATGATTATTGTGACCTGTTACTGCTTGAGTAACATAGATTGCAAGACTTCTGTTGACACATCCTGAGGGCTGGAAAGGTCCACACTTCTCCTGTAAAAGCATGACTTCACAGCTGTTAAAATGCGTTTCTCACAATTTTTGTTTCATAGTTTCTACAAATTAAAATAACTTCACCAATATTTGCTTGTTATATGACTAATTTCTGTTTTCCTTGGGTTTGCCTGTCTGTTAACTCCCAGGTAATTCAACTGCTGTATCCAAAACACTTCTTTATGATGGTCCAAACACCATGGCATATTTTGTGCTACAGAAACATGTTGCAGCAATAAAAATCGACTACAGTCAACTACAGTTCAGCCCACAGACCCTCACAGGTATTAATAGTTTGTTGACATGTCATAATTATTACAATGTGAGAAAAAAAAAATCTTTTGACTTCTTAAGTAATAAATATCACAATTGATTGAATATGCAAAGCATCACTTGCAGGACTCTAAAGCATGAGCAGGGTTATTCCATGACAGATCATCTGAGTGTGCATAGCAAAACATTGCATACCTAACAAGCATTCATGAGTGTAACCCTTTAATCAGGCTTATCTGTATTTTACCACCACAGAAAGCCAGGATGCAGGAAGAAAGTATTAGCAGTCAGAGCTTTTTCTGCAATTTGTCATGCATGCCAATACAGTGAAAGACATGCTTGAGCTGGCAGTGACAGTGCAATTGAACAGATAGTACGAGACATGCCCTTCACTTTGCTGACATGCACTCAGCATACGTCGGAGCGCCACTCAGTAGAAGCAATTTCTGTCCTTGAGCATTCCCAGGGCAGGGCCATACTTCTCATCCTGCACCTGTGCTGCTCTCCAAGCTCCAGCTCCTGATTAACACAACGTGAGCAGCAGTCACAGCTCCGGTCTTTGCCTGTGCTGGAACTATAGTGTGAGATGAAAAACATTTTCAATTCATATGAGTAATGAGCATCACAAATTAGACTCAGATCAATTATTAAATGAAGATGATTATTAAATATTAAAAGGAAGCTATTATACATAATGTATTTGTCACAGTTTAGAAATTGGCATTCATGTAATATCCCTCTCTGCCTGATAATGTATTTGGATATTTAACATATTTAACAGGAGTGCAAAAAGTAAAGATAAGTGGGAGGGAGGTGCATCTATTAAAACAAGAACTGGACTTGCTAATGACTTCTGTCTTGGATATAGTTTATCTCTGGTCTATGGTGAGGACATGCAGGACATCATCTCAGGCCTGGGTACTGCTGTCATTATTACTGTCTTTGAAGACACTGCTTTACTGTACACATTTGGGGAGAAGATGAGTTTTGATTTAACATCTAGCCCTGTCACTTCTGTGGAAGTCCTGGTGACTACAGAGTGTTTTTATACTAACAAAATGAAGTTGCTGGTCGGCTGGGGGTTTGTCATGACAGAAGGTACAAACAGTAAGGTCACTTGTTCCCTGAGCTTCTTCTAAAGCCCTGCTGAGTTGAGATATTTTGCATTGCATCTGATGAGTCAGTGGTGCAGCTTTCTCTCCATGCCTGATGTGCTGAGAACATGATGCTGCTACAAAAACCTCATTAAATTCACCTCAGGGTTAGAGATGGTTGAAAAAAAAGAGGGATCATTGATAAAGCAGTTCTCATATCAGAAAATACTAGTTCCATGGAACTGAGACATTCTGGGGAGATTTGTTGGTCCCTGTGAATTTTACAGTGGGAATCAGGCAGGTAAAGCTGGCCAAAGGGCAGGATGCCTGGTCCTCCTTGGGCCCTCAGTGCCTCCTGGATCCCCAGATGGTGAAGCAACCTCTGTCTTACCTGATGCTGGCACCCCACCTTCCTCCCGGGCTGGAAGTCTCCTGTCCTCAAAGCTTGGGTGCAGTTTTCCCAGTGTGCCAGCACGGAGGAGGGCACGCCAGTTTCTGCATCCTGCTGGCTAAGCCCGGGAGGTATCACTGGGGAGAAGGGGCAGGTGGAGAAGAGGCGATGGACGGTGAGGTCCCAAGGCACCGCAGCCTTTCCAAGAGGAAGGGGTGGGAGGCCAGCAGCTCGCTCTTGTGCTGTGACGGGTGGAAAAGAAACAGAAATCTGGGTTGCAGTGAGAGGCTGCTGGCCCTTTGCACCATGCAGTAGGGTGCCTGGGGTGGGCAGGAAACCCATTGGATGGATGGAGGGAAAGATTTTATTTAGCTTCAAGAAAAACAAAACATTCCAGCAACCTGTCCTCTAAGGTTATTTCCATATTTCCAAAACAAAATCTGTTGGGAAGTCAGTACATTTCAGGATTTTGCCTTTTTGTCCATACTCAGGAGAGAAGCTTAAAAATCACAAGTTGGTTTTTTTTTTTTTTTTACATCAGGATGGACTTTTCCTATTTTTCTCTGCTCTAGTGTTAACAGCTTATGTTTGGTTTTTGTTTTTATTTTGGAGACCTTCCATTATAACAATGTCTTTTGGCCAAGAAGCCATCACATCTCTGTACGTTAACAGATACAGGTATTTTGATGCTTCAGGAGGTAAGGCTGCATTCTGCAGTTACCATGTGAGCAAGGAAACTTTTGAGGCACTTGTGTTTGTTTCTGTGGTCTATTTTTGTCTGTTCTAGAAGGAATGTCACCCTTAACCTTGAATTCCAAGATATTATTGGTTGAAACCAGATACTTAAGAGACTTGAAGAATGTTATTATATAAGATTAAATATTAAATAATATTCAGTTTATATATTTATAAACTGTAAGTTCACAGATTTTTGGGTAATAGCAAATGATTAAACTTGTTTTGGAAAAAAAAAGTCTTTCCTGGAGGTTGGAAAATCTGCTTTGAAGCCTTTTCTATCTCTTGAGTAAATATGTGCAGTTATAATTAGACAGTTTTGTTAAACATGTATTATGTAACCAAAAACCTGGAACAACTCCAATGCCATTTCTCTCTATTGTGTAAATATGTAATTAGGCAAGATTTTTTTCCAGTGCTGCTGCTGATTACATTTTCCTTGGTCATGCAATAATGGGATTTTTCTGCTCTCAGACATACCACGCACCGAGCTCTACAGCAAACCCTGATGTGGCTTATTACCTTTCCACTCCCAATTACTAATTCTTTGCCCCCTATTAATTTCTTTAGGTGTCTGCTTCTTTTAAAAGGGGCAAACCCTATGTGAAATCCGACATAAAATACCAATCTAAGAGAAGATTAGGTACTTGTAACAGCACTGAGCATAGGGATGACAGTTAATGTTTTCCCATCATGTGGGGCTCTTCAGAGTGGAATAGCTCAGAATGATGCTTCAGTTTCTGAGCATACCACTGGTACACAACTATGTGGTGCCACTTTGCATATTCCCTCTGCTGAAAAGATTCAGGATGCAATAGGTGCTGTGGCTGTGCTTCAGGAGTGCTTGAGGAAAATAACACAGATGTTGTAGCTCCTGCCTCTTGTAGCCCATATTTATGGAGTGAAAGTTCAGTCTGAACTCTAATAGCCCTGATGACTAGCAAGGGGAGCTAGTCATGAATGTTGAGCTGGACAGGCTGTAGGAGGAAAACTTGACTAACTACTTCTGGCCCACTTGACTGAAGATTACTTTATACCTTCAGACAGCGCATGCTTCCAAGGGAACTTCTTTTTCTTGATTAAACCAGAAAAATACAGACATTTTTGTGTAAGCTTTGTGACACTGCCTATAGCACGTCCTAGAATAGGAAAAACTGGCAAAGATGACTGACGGGAGCATGTCAGCACAGAACAGATACCAGTTTGGTTTAGCTCTGGCATAACTTTTTTGTGATTTTGCCAAGAGCTTTCTAATACTGGATTTTCATGTTTAGAAATATTTTTGAACATGAGTGAGTAATTTTGAGGATTCACAGGGCTTGGACAGCATTTTTATTATTTCTGGCTTTGATTGTATTTCCCCAAGAAGATGTGACTGTTAACTATCACCTTGAAACACCTTTAACATTCAGGAGGCAACTAGAGCTTTTTTAAAATAAATTAACCCTTTAGTGAACTTCTGAAATAATTCAGGCATATATGAGCCATTAAGGACTCAGTGGAAGGGAATCTGTCACCACTCACCAGTGACTCTTGGTGTATACTACTACAGTGTATTTCAAATCGTCATTCTTAGATTGGTTGTCATTTCCATTTCTGCTGCCCCATAAGTAAAATGTAACACCACTTTTCATGGTGAATATAGTATTAAAATCAGCTCACTTGATGAAGATCAAGAAGTTAGAATGTATTATATATGTTTTGAAAAGGTAGAGCTGTTGCTTCAGAGAACTGCAGAAAATTAAGACTTATCTCAGCAATAAAATTGATCCTTACAACCAAAATTATTAAACTTTCAGAGATTTGTGATACTTCAGATATAAAGCAGCATTTTTTTCTTTAAAAGAAAACCATCCATGTCTAACCTATTGCAATTTTTTGAGCATATGAAAATAATGGATGTTACTGGGAAAAAGGTTCATGTAAATTGCAAAGACTTAAAAAAGCCAATTATAAAGTTCATTAAAAGACTCTATGAAGCAATCCTATGGTAAGAAATGTACCTTCAATTCCTTAAAAATGGCTCAGCTGTGAAAGGACATGTGCACAATCCATTTTTTTAAATTGTGGAATGCTAACATCAGGGTGTGACAAGGTGTTCTACAGGATCGATTGTTTAATTATTAATGGTATTAATAGGAAAAAACTATAAACCTATTACATTAAGCATTACAAGAGTGAAGTAAAACAGTAGTGAGGTTGATGAGAAAAACACTGAAAGTTTCCTAGGACAAAAAATTATTTCAAGTAATCAGTGCTACTGAGAACCAAAACTCATCAGGTCTTAGAAAAGAACAGAAGTTTCCAGCTTTGATTCACTGTTGATGTTTGCCTGTTGTCATGTACAATGGCAATCTCATTCCTCTTAGCTATCTCAGAGCACCTTTTTGTAATCCCCAGTTTTTAGCTTTCAAGCACAATCTTCTTTGTTTGGAAAGATGGGTTTTCAGAAAGCCACGATTAGATAAGGTTGGTTTTTTTATTCTCCAACTCCATATTCTGGCTCAGGTCTTTGGGTGAGTCTATAGGTACACATGTACAGCAGGAGGGGGAAGTGAAGCCAGGTCAGAAACATCATGAGCTTTGGGACTTTTGGGAGCTGTGCTGATCTGCATTGTAGTGCCTGCATGTCTAAGCATTTGCAGAGGAATGATGTTAAAAATAATAAAAATTAAACAAGTTAAAAGAGAAGGGGAAAGACAAAGTAATTCACTTGTCTTTCTGAGGTGCATGTTTTTGGAAGCCAGGGAAGCAGCACATTCACGCTCCTGTTCTAGGCCTTTTGGACTGAAACCCCAGGAGAATCCTTGTCCATCTCATCCGTGCTCTTCTGCTTTCTTCATAACCAGTATATTCCTACAGTCAGAGAAAGTGTGAAACTGTTTGACTAAAAAAGCTGCCCTGCATTAACTGTCTTGAGAGCTTAAGGCAGTTTCATTACTTGAACTGAGCAATTCACCTTAAAATAACAGTGTGACATTTCCCCAGAGAGATGAAAACCAAAGCCCGATCTGTCATAACTAATAAAAGCAGAACTTTGTCAGTCAAACAGTCAGCAAAGACCTCAGGGGGAAGGGAATTAACGGGATTTATTAACGTGTTGCTGTTGCCTGAACATGTGTGCTATACAGCTGTTGAATTAAAACGTGCTACAGCATTCTTTCAGAGTGATGCTTTCTGTTGTATTTTCTTATCTACTGTTATAATCTTAAAAAGAAAAAATCATTAATTTCACTGAAAATAAGTCTGCTCATTAAGAAAGGCTGAAATGATGCACATCAAGTAAGCATTCACCTAATCTTTATTCATATTTGGGATAACAACATATGTCTGACTCAAGAAAGTACAGAAAACTGCAGCTGATTAAATTATTGTATTTTTTTCCCCCATCCTTATTGGTTCATAGTACTGAAAGGTCACCTCATATCATAGCTATTCTTGCTAGTACAAAAAACCGTGAAAATGCTCTTTTATCTAAAACGATAAAGAGAGCTTAGCATAGAGATTGTTTACATACAGGTACTTCTGCGTCTTAATAATTCATTTTTCAAGTGCTTCAAATTGCAGCAAACTCCGCCAGAACTGCATGACTTATATGACCAAAACTGATGTCAAAAGCTGTCTTCCAACCCTATGGTGTGACTTTACTCATCTGAATTATTCAGGGAATACTTATGAATAAGAAATATTTTTTTTGTAAGATGAAGAGTTCATAAATATATCTAATTATTAGCCATGAAGAAATGTAATGCGCAGTATTCTATGTCATGGATAAATTATCAGGCCCCAGAGAATACATTTTCATGTTCAATGTTGTTCACATTTCCTCTTTTCTTTCAAAGTGTCAGAAGACTTCTGCAACAAAGCTGTAGTTCAGAATTTTTCCGGGTATAAAGAAAATAGGAACTGTACACACATATGAGACTTCAGTGTCATAAGAAGAAATTCTTGCAGGATTTCCTGGACAGGTTCAATAACTACTGGAACTATTCAGTGAGAGTAGTGGAAATCTCATAAGAACAGACTGTCTGGCACTCCCTGTTTTAAATAAACTTTGGATTGAAAGAAACTAAACTTTGGGGTGAGTATCTGAACAGGTTTATTATCTCTATACATGATTCACACTTAATCAGAAAGCTCTATAAATAGCTTCTTTAGATACTACAATATAAAAAATCATGTCCTGATCCTAAGAAATGTGAATCCTACAGTTGGTCCTTACTCAGGCTAATAGTTCTATTGCGTTTAATTTGAAGGACAGCTAGTCAGTCAGTGCTATGAATCAGTGAAACACAGAAAATAAGCTCTACCCCTTTTCAGAAAGTCACCTCTATCCATAAGCTCTGGACACCCCTTGCCATTAAAGGGGCTCTGCAAACACTGAGTATGGGGCTGATCCTGTACACAGGTACATATCCCATCCATATGCCTGCAAACTGCCTGGAGAATTTTAGTGTGACTGCTCATGCAGATAAAGCTGAGTACTTTTGAAATGCCTGCAAATAAAAGGTTACAAATGGTCTTTTACTTACTTGTCTGAGAAAAAAATTAAGATATTTGCAGCTTCTAATCAGCTTACAATTGTAGCAACTTACGGAATATAAAACAAAAAGGACTCTCACTGTGCTCTCTCTTTTAGCATGGGTCAGAGAAGATATGTTTCTCCACCAGGAAGAGTGTTGGGCTCCTGTAGATGTTTACAGGAGGGAGGTGTCGGTGCTTTGGTCTCCCTGCCATGTCTCCGAGACCCCGCTACAGCTGGTGGCAGTGCCTGCTCTTCATTTAGGGACTTGGGGTGGGCTCTGCCTCGCTGCCAGATGCAACACATCTGGAGAGCAGATGCTGTAACTTTTAAAGTGGGTAGCAGATGGCAGTGTGCTCTTCTGCCCAAACAGGAGGCATTATAACATCAAGGGTATCTGAACCAGGCAGGCATTCCACCTCTCCCAGCTCTGAAATAGCCCTGGCTTTATCCACAACATACAGCACTCTTTTTGCTGTTTGTGATTTCCAAAAAGTCACTGCAATAATTTAAGTTCCTGCAATTCACTTTTTAGGATTAAACCTCATATCCAGAGGAGAATTTGCTGGGCAGGATGGCTGTCCAGAGTGCCGAACCCCACAGCCGGAGCTGACTGTCCATATGGATGCAGGCTCCAGCCTCAACCCTGATATTTCAAGTTGCCCTGAAGGCTGGCACAACATACTTAGTAGATTGCTTCTGGCACCATTATATTCCACCAGGACACTGAAATCAAGTAACTAGAAGGAAATTCAAGACTAAGGAGATGAAATTCCCAGAAGCTGGCACACAGCAATGGAACTCACAGGAAGCAAAAAATAGTCCTGTCTTCTGCCATTACCAGCACTTAGTACAAGCCACATTTTTTTAAATGGATCTTTCCTTCAATACTAAAATAAACTCTGCGCACACCACATCATCCCCCAACATGGCCACTCACCCATACAAAGCTTAATAGGGATAAATCTGTCACCCCAAGCAAAAGTGTATAAATTAACTGAAATGCTACTCAAATAAACTGGGAAAGGAGATTACAGAGGCACTGATCTTGTCTTTTCTGTTGTGAAGTGGTGGGGTGTTGCTCATGTTTGCATGTAAATAGCCAGCTCCATTGTATAGATTTGGGGGTTTTATTGACCTCCAAGAAAGTGCTGTTCATCAGAGTTGTGGAAAATATGTGAATTATAATCTTATAATCACATGAAAATACTCTGGGAAAGGATAAAGACTGGAAAGCTGTTTCCAAAAACCCAAGTTCCAGAATAATGAGGTAAAATTATATCTGTAATTAAATGTAGACAATGTAGTCTCAGGAGAAAACCCCCAAAGTTTATATTCCTTATAAAGATCATCTGAAAGTTGATGAGAGAACTGCAGTATCAACCCATGGTCTGTAACAAAGGCAAATATAAACAGAGTGTATTTTTAGCTGGAACAGAATATTCAGGGTGGAAGAAGAGCAGATATTTACTGGAACAGGAAAGAAATGTACAACTTAAATAAAACAAGGATATGTTTTGCCACAGGTGGGAAGATACATATTAAGATTCTTGTACTGCATGTCTTACCATGATATCAACTAATCATTAACTAAATTACCTGATTGGTTTAAAGCCATACTTGTATTTATTTCAAATGTGTGTAATTATTTCAAAATATATGTACTAATTAATTTATGCAAAATAGATACTAGGAAATATATGAAAAGAAGAAAGGACTTCTACAGAGATTTTTTTAAGATGCTGCAGGCAGTTTGTGACTCCATTTCCCAATGCTTTTTGTTTCATATGGGTTTTCCCTTTCTTTTTTTTTAATAGATTTTTGTTCTGAAACCCAGCATAACCTAGATTTGAATAGGAGCAGAGGTTTGGGCTGTAGCATTCTCCTGCCTGTTTTGCCGTCCTTTTTATCTCACTCTGGGGTGAGATATTGGAAGTTTTTTTTCAGAAACTTGGCCTCAGCACAAGACAGCTTGAATTTCTAATCTTCTTTGTCTCTTCCATTGAGGACCACAGTAATACATTCAGATTAATTTGTAATTTTCAATGGTAGTTTAAATAAAAAAAAATTATGCAAGTATCAACTGAATATTTGCACAAGATAATAAAATTACTTCTATAAACCTTCAGGACTCCCATTATGTCCCACTTGCCAGTTAGTTAGGTTTTACTGGGGGAAATCCCCCCGATGCTCCTACAGAGGATAAGGTTTTAAATTTTCAGGGCTATTCTGTTAAGTCAGAAACCTTGACATGAGGAGGAACAATATGTAAAACGCTAACTCTACTTTTCACATTGATTTTGGTATTAGTTATAAATGCTTTCTGAGAGATTGGCTAAGAATTGATGAAAATTGAGATGGAGGCCAAAGTCCAGGCACTACATCACTCACCTGCAGCACTGTGAGATATAGAGCTGAGGAGATGCAGGGGAGTGAGGAGGCAATGAGAGGGGAGCTGATGAGAGCAGAGGGTCCTATGGGCTCAAGGTGTCAGTGAGACTGCTAAGACAAGTGGACATTTTTCACTATTAGTAAGAATTAGTCAAAACCAAGGGGTTTTTTAGACTAAGTCTGTAAAGGGAGTAGGTTTGTGTGTGTATTTTACTAATTTGGGACATTTTGTACTTCAAAGGGGAATGTGTGGGATAATGAAATTGCTGCGTAAGGACTTTATGACCTCCTCCTATTACAAAGGCACTGTAAAATTTCTTATATCCTTATGGGACTGTCACGATTTAACCCCAGCTGGCAACTAAGCACCACGCAGCCACTTGCTCACTCCCCCTGCGTCAGGATGCGGGAGAGAATTGGAAGAGTAAAAGTGAGAAAACTCGTGGGTTGAGATAAAGACAGTTTAATAGGTAAAGCAAAAGCCGCACTCGCAAGCAAAGCAAACCAAGGAATTCATTCACCACTTCCCATGGGCAGGCAGGTGTTCAGCCATCTCCAGGAAAGCAGGGCTCCATCACTGTCATGGTTTCAGCTCAGTCGGTAACAAAGCACCACGAAGCCGCTCACTCACCCCCCCCCCCCCGCCCCTGGCCACGTTGGGATGAGGAGAAAATACAAAGGCAGGCTTGTGGGTCGAGACAAGGACTGGGAGGGATCACTCCCCACTTATGGTCACGGGCAAAAGACAGGCTCAACTTGGGAAAAAAACCAAAATAAATTTAATTTAGTACAAATCAAAACAAAAACAAAATACAGGGGTATTAGGAAGGGAAACTAAACATCAGAACAACCTCCTCCCACCCCTCCC
>VYZV01034347.1:48462-64512 GCA_013401275.1 Pandion haliaetus
GGTCTGACATTTTGGCACCGGGGACCTTCTAGCAGCTTCTTAAAGGAGCCATCTCTGCAGCCCCCACTCCCCTGCCACTAAAGAAAACCGTGGCACACAAACCCATAACAATCACACATAACGGTGACTTGGGAAGACAAACACCATCACTCCGAACATTCCCCCTTCTTTCTTTTTCCCTCAGCTTTATATACTGAGCATAACGTGGAATATCCCTTGCATCAGTCAGGGTCAGGTGTCCCAGCTGTGTCCCCTCCCAACTTCTTGTGCCCCCCCCAGCCGACTCGCTGCTGGGGTGGGGTGAGAAGCAGAAAAGGCCTTGGCTCTGTGTAAGCACTGCTCAGGAATAACAAAACCAGCTCTCTGTTATTAACATTGTTTCCCACACAAATCCAAAACATAGCCCCATACCAGCTAATATGAGGAAAATTAACTCTGTCCCAGCCAAAACCAGCACAGGGACTCATGATGTTTATATTGTACTATAATTCTGCACCCACTTTCAGGTATTTCATTTACTTTGGTGAATTTTATTCATGGGACCTAGGAAGAAAAAAGCCATGTGCTCCCAGCTATTTTAAGTTTAACACAGGTAAACAGATTATAATCTTCTTCTCCACATGATGTTCCTTACGCCTTGCATGTAAGCTGCATGCAAGTTTCTCCCATAATATAGGTCCTAGGATGCAGTTTATGCTTTGAGTGGAAAAAAAAAAAATCAGAGAGTTCCCTGAAGTCCTGACAGCCAGGAGATGGGTAGTCCTGTGACCTGCTGCCTCCTGAGCTGCCTTTTGGAGGTGTGCTCACTGGAGAGAGCAGTCTTCACTCCTGCTGAACCTCCAGGCTCTCTTGAAGCCAGACAGGCTGAGCTCCTGATGTCATTAGTACTTCTCTCCCTCTTGATCCTCTGCTCCCCCTTAAAGCAAAAGTTTAAACAGTAATAGCCCTTGGAAAAAAAAAGTTCACCCTTACAATGCCTATGCATTCACATATGCTTAAGCTTATACGCAATGTAAAGCAAAAATACCAGCAGTTAAAATCTGTTATCTGAAAGGTGAAAAAAAAAGTTTTACAGTGATGTTTGTTCTGTAGAAAGAATTCATGATTTTTTTTTTTTTTTTGCTACCACCTCTTAAACAAACCTCTCTGTGCCTCTTAAAACTCTTTGGACTATTGCTACAAGCAGTATTGCTTAATACATCATACATTAAGGAACAAAATCTCATGTGAAAACACAGCTCCATTTAGATTATGCTTTCATGCATCAGAAAAATTATTTTAAAAGTTTTTGCACCCCTTCTGAGAAATGACTTGATTCCCACATCATTTTGCTCAGAAGTGCAATCAAAATCTGTTAAGAACAAGGCACGGTCTAATTAGCATACTTAAAAATTCTTAATTGTGACTTGGAGAAAGCAGCATATTTTAAGAATACAGTTTCAAAGAAATTTTTTTTTTCTTCAGGAACCATTATGGTGGTTAGCTATCTCTTCAAAAACTCCATGAAAACTTTAACAGTTCAACTTCAAGCTTGAATTTTTGGAGATTAAATTGTTCTGTTGCCCCAGAAGATATAAATTATTAATGTTTAACTCAGCAGATGTAAAAATCTTGCTGCTTTGTGTGTTCCTGAATGTTTCAGTGAGTCCATTGTGTAGGCAGGTTTCAGGAAAGGTTTTAGGTTCTTGTTTTCCATGAATAACAGTCTTGAGATTAGGACTGAAAACCTCAGTCTTCTGACTGTCCTAATATCTCCATACGCAATCAGAACCACACACTTATTGCTGTATCAGTAGTGGTACACAGTTTCATGGTGCTATTTCAGGCGTTTGTTTATCTGTAAAGTCAGACTTTCTTATTGCTATGGGAGGCCTCCATCTCAGGCACGTTCAGTTCTATGAAGATGAGGCATCGCGTTTAGGAGAGCCAAGAAGACCAGCCATCTGTCTCACCCTGGGGTGGGTGTCCCAGCGGTGAGCCATCCTTGCCCTTCTGCCACCACTGTCCCTCCATGACTCAAAGGGAGCTGGGAAAGCTTGCTGGGACTGGGTGCCTGGCTATCAGCAGTGAAAGTTAAATGAAATATACTTAAACCCATAAATCCAGCTTTATGGCTTCACATGTATCTGCTATAAACATATACACAAATGTTGCTTTATTTTTTTTTTTTTTTCCAGTTTGGTTCATGATAAAGATTTTGAGTTAAGTGCTACATTTATTTTTTGATTCAGGCTGAAAGATAATGCCTCAGACCATTGGAAAAAGATTTCTCCCTGCTGTCATCTGACATCATAAATCACAATTTCTTCTGTGAAATAGGGCTGCCCTCTCGTCATGATCTGGATTGCAAGATCCAGATTGGTCTCATTCAGTTCCCCGAATCTACTCATGACTGTACCTATCCTGCTAAATCATGAGGTGCTCTCAGGGTTAAAGCTCTAAAGGAAGTCACACCAAAGTATTATTCACAAAGAAAATTTAAAATTGCAGGTGTATTACTCTAGAGTAAACACTTTCAATTTGCAAGTCCCCTAAAACTTTCCTTGTACATTCCTGTATAGGGAGGTTAAGAGTACTGTCAATAGGTAGGCTTCTTTGCTTTTATTGTCTTTCACAGCCCCCCTAGGAGTAGTCTAGAGACTTGCCCAAGGGCCCACAGATGGATGGTTGAAAAAACCTCTCTAGAGTAAAACAGAAATTCTGTGACATCAGTTTCACAGTTATGCTGGGTTTTATTTTTGATGCAAGCAATTTTCAGCAGCATGAATGAAGAGAAGGCTTACTTGTGTGGGATACAATAATTATGCATGATATGCAATAATAATGCATAACCAACACAAATATATGTTGCAGGTCCTAAGAGATAATGGGCTTGGTTAACACATAAACGAAGCTTTAAAATATATTATCACAGATGAACAAGGGAAGGAGGAAATTTTGTGAATTATAAACCTCTAAACAGGCAACAGCTCACTGGAATAGCTAAGAAGTTTGAGTTGTTTTTTGGAAGAAGACAAAAAGTGACAAATACCACAGGCAGAATGAAAGAGACCTAGTAAAGCTTGTAAGAGAAATTAAATTTATTATGTGGAATAAACATTATAAATCAAAACTGTTGGAAGGGACAGGAAGACTTTCCAAGCCAGGCAGATTCATTCATCCTTTTGCATGTTTTTCGAAGTTTCCTAAAGACCTTGAATAGTCCTTTCAGTGCTCTGCACTTATTAGAAAGTTTTTCCACCTATCCAGTACAATTCTTCTGTATACTATATATCTTTTTAAATATTTTTTCTCTTCTTTTTCTTCCCTTACTTAAAACTAATCACACCCCTTTTCTAACCACAGCTGACTTTTGTCCCCTCCATGCCCTTCCAGTACTGAAAAATGTCCAAGATCCTTCTTTGCCTCTTATAAAAATGGCACTTCACAAATTCACAGAAGCGTTCTAACTCTAATTCTAAGCAGAATTCTGCTTTCATCAGTTCCTTTCAGTGAAAGCAAGATTTTGCTCAAAAACCAGTAGACCCAAAGAAGGGGAAGGAGGAATTTACAAGCTTTCAATTTATGAAGAATAATTTTAAAGATGAAACGGATTTAAGCATCTTTTCACAATTCTAATAAGAAAAGTCATGAAACTTTGGAGGACATATAATAAAAAATAATCCTTTACGGGTATGACCTCCTTTCACAGTTTGCATGTAATGTTAATAGGAGTCAAGCACAAAATGGGATAAGGAAATAGATGTATAAGATTAAAGGCTTTTAAAAGTCCTTTTCCTGGATCATAAACCTCTTCCTAGCATTTTCAATTACTGCAGTGTGTTAAATATAGTAGTTCTTACTTGAGGACTACATGAGATTTTTGCAGGCAATTATTTCTCTTCCTTGTCATTAACACAGAAGATATTTGATGTACTAAACAAGAGGTGTATGTTGTACCATAGGTGTCCTGTATATCTACAGCAAGAAGCTTTACTTATTGAGTTGCTGTGGTAAACAGGTCCAGGGTTATCACTAATAACTGAGAAAATAAGCAGGAGAAAAAAAGAGAGGTGCATCACAAAGAATTGCAAGAAGGTACCTTCAGTCTGTATAGGATGAAACTCAACATACACATACATACATAGCACGCCAAGGGTTTCTGAAGTTTGTTCCCTATGAATTTTTCCTACCTTTTAGAAGAAAGAAAGTAAGGAAGAAAGAAAGAAAGAAAGAAAGAAAGAAAGAGAATGAAAAAGAAAAGAATGGAAGATCACCAGCAACAGAGTAAGACATGTCAGGCCTAAAGAACATATCCTGGTATAACTTACTGGGGAGCAGTGAGGGGGAAACTTTCAGCAAGTTCTGGCAAATTGTTCTTCCATAGCATGGAAAAGGAGGCTGAAGAGTATTGCCTTTAGTGAGTTTTCTGTCTTAAATCTACATTAATTCCTTCCGCTTTATCTTTATTGGCTAGCAATGATGCATTCAGTAATTGTCCCTTAAGGTGGTAAACCATGAGGCACAATGACAGGGAGAGCAGGGTCCCAGGGACAGGCAGCTGGGTTTTGGATTCTAATTTGTAAGAGATGCTAGATAAATGTTTTTCACCCCTGAAAGACCCCAAGACAGTAGGAGTCTTTTCAGACTCCAGTGATTTAAAGTATTAGGGATCTAGTGGCTGATATCCCTTGGATTCTGGCAATATCACATCAGAATATTTTGAGGTGATTGTTCTGACTTTTGTTTTTTCTTCTTAAATATGTCCAGAATAAAATGCAACCTCAGGTTTTTTTTCCTCACCGCCTGATTGTGCAGAAATAAAACATTTCTGCAAAGCACCTACATAACAGGAATCTCTGAAGAAGAAAGGACATTCCAGTGTTTGCTTTAACTGTTCAGTGTGATCTAGAAATGCTTGTATATCATCCTGGAAACAGAAAATCAAAGAATATAAAAAACAGGTGCATGAACAATGTTTGGAAACTTGTATGACTTGTCTTGAAGAACCAGCCTTATTTTGCCTTACATTTTTGGAACTGCTAGTACTTCATGTTGCTCTGAGAAATGAGAAGATCACCAGTGGTCAGGCCTCTGGGACCAAGATAAACACTGGATATGACATGGGAGGGCACAGATGTACTTCTCATTGCAGGTGATTACCTCATCTATCTGGACCCCATTTGCTGTCCACTTCCCCATCTGTTGTTTCAGATTGTGACACATAGACCTCTGGGAGGAATTTAATAGAAAGCTGGACAGTAAACAAACTTCGTTTCCATGAAAGACTAAGAAAAAATTTGTTAGTTTTGGAAGCATCTTTCCATTGAAAAATGTAATTTTTGCAGCTGCAAAATATGCATGTTTTGATTTTTAGTTTTCAATTTTTAAAGGAAATACTGAAAATTTAGTTGAATCCTTCATTTTCTTAAAAAAGGAAATATTGATGGAAAACTGTTATCCAGCTGAGTGGAGGGACCAAATCCCAGTTGAGGGCATTGGGGTGCTGCTGTGCAGAATGGCAATGTTCCACTTTCCACTGTATTTGGAAAACATGTTTTTTGTTTTCTTTTTAGACAAGAGTAAAACTTCTGAGCATTTGCATGAACTCTGAAATAGCAAGAGGCTTTTCGCTATGAAAGTTGCATAAACAAGAACATTAAAACTCAGGTATGACTGCAAAAAACAATTTGGGTGTGGGAAAGTCCTCAGGAGCTGACTGACTTAGATGGCCCATTGCTCTGGGTAGTATGTGCCAGAAATCATGTCTAGTGGTGGTAGCATTTCATCAGATTTAAGAGACTGAAGCATGTTTTCAAGTCTGTGAATGTCATGGTAGTCGATGGTTTATGTGGAAAATAAATCCAATAAGCTCCAGAGATGCAGCAACTTGAAAATTTATTAAAAAACAATTATGAATTTAAATGTATTTAAATAAGACTTTGTGCTGATTATGGAGCAGAAGTGCTGGTTTTCATGGTGAGGTATAAGTACCAATGTCATAAACATTGATTATTAGAAGGGAAAATTGTGAAAGTAAGCATTTCTAAAGCACTTAACATTGACCCAGGTCCACAGGCATTGAAATTATTGGAGGATTTTTTCCATTGTATTCACTAGTTAGTCCAATACTGAGTGCTTTTAAATATCTCCTGTAGTTTGATCTGTTAGAGGCAACATTTATGCATCATCAGTACAAACACACAGCACACTTTCAGTAAAAACCTTAATCTGAAGAAAGAGCGCTTCTGATTTTCCCATTTTACTCTTTTGGTAAAGGCTGGAAAATTACAATAATTTAAATAATTAGTGAGTTGAGCTTATTCAAAATTAAATAAAAACAAAACCCTTTTTTGGATATGAAAATATTTTATTAAGCTTTTCCTGTTTATTTCTTCATTTTTTCACATAATCCTATTAAAACTTTGGTCAGAGTGCTTAATAGAAATAGAAAATTATGTTGATCAATATAATATTATAGTACCCCATAGCTTTCATATGCCATAAAATTTTTAGTATTTCATATGGAAAAGATAGTCCCTGACTAAAACATTTTTAGGAAGGTCATTTTGATTTAGAGTAAGGCTCAGAGTGGAAGCAAAAAAAATCTTGAATTGGCCTCAATGTCCTTGATTAAAAAAAAACCCAAAAGTAATATTTATAGTTAATTAGAGCCAAGAGTTGTGAAAAATACCTACAAGTTTTAGGTTTTTTTTTTTTCATTCTTTCTTTACATACATATTAGTACAGATTGCTAAAGTTTTGTAAGTGAATGTGATAAGCCATGTAGACTGAGCTGATGTATGTACTGTAAGTAAAAAAGGGAAAAAAGATGTAATTAGAAATGTCTGTCTTTTCCTTGGATACTTCTTGGAACCAGAACTGGACATTTAGACTGGACTTTAGGAAGCATTTCTTTACCGAGAGGGTGGCCAAACACTGGAACAGGCTTCCTAGAGGTGGTCGATGCCCCAAGCCTGTCAGTGTTTAAGAGGCTGTTGGGGCAATGCCCTTAATAACATGCTTCAACTTGGTCAACCCTGAATTGTTCAGGCAGTTGGACTAGATGATCATTGTAGGTCCCTTCCAATTGAAATATTCTATTCTATTCTATTCTATTCTATTCTATTCTATTCCAAGAGGTGTTTCAATTTTTCCTATGCATTAATCAAACTTCTCAACTGGTCTACTTGGGTGTTGCTATATTGAAAATATTATATCTAACATATAGGAAATTGTATTTTAATGTTAAAAATTGTTTAACAGAGCTTATCTAAGGGCTTTGCCTCTTCAGCTTTGTTAATAAGTTAATTAGTAGCTGAGATATTGAAATGTTAACTATGACAATTCCAGCTAAGCCCTGAAAATAACACTTAAACTCTACAAAGTAAACCACAAAATATACAGAGAAAGTTAGCCAGGAGATCAAACAGGAAAAGAAAAATTTCAAAAGTTTTGTGGGATGGCCAATTTATGTACAATGTTCATACTAATGGGCTGTTGTACTTACTTAGCTAGACAGGTCCCTGTATTTTATTTTTAAGGACAAATAAATAGGTTGCAAGGAATTTTCTAAGGAAAAAAGGATCCACAAAACAAACAAACAGAAAACTGTAAACAAAGCCTGAGGACACAGTAGTGATCAGTAATAGCATTTCAGTTTTTCACAGCGCTGCTTGCAAAAAAAGAAAAGGGTATCACAAGGCCAGCAAGTTTAATCCAAATGACTGTTTGTAGTGTGGATGGGATGACTTTTTCATGTCCTTCCTCCTGTTGCCAAGATTATCTGACCACATTTGGCCTCAAGACCTGGTCTTTTGGGAGGCTGCCCCCAGCATGGTGCTGGGATCCCACAGGTCCCCGGGAGGGAGGAGCGCCTGCCGTAGGAAAGGGCTGTGCCTGTTCCAGGGAGGTGGTGGAGCTCCCCTAGTCCCCGTGTCCCTCATCTCAGCAGGGGAAGGTGGAAAGAAGTAAAGTGAGGCTGACCTGCTGTGGGAAGGGTACAGAGCTTAGTGCTGCCGACTGAGCCAGCACGTTGCTGCTTGATGCTTAGATGCTGTCAGTGCATTTTCTCTTTTCTGGGATGCAGACTCTGCTGCACCTGATCATCAGTAATGAGGTCTAGGAATGAAATTGCTCCTGGTCTCTGGTGAAGGGAATGCTACTAACACAGCATTTAAAGATACTACTCATAAGGCAAGGTAATTTTAGAGATGTCTCCTGTAGATACGCAGAACTGCAATGAAGCATTAATCTTTCCTCGCCTCCCAGTGCTTCCTACAGGGCATCCCAATTTTCTCATAAAGTGATCAAAAAAAATCCCCGTAGGAAGTCTGTCAGGAAGACCGAAGTCTGAAGCATCAGCTTCTTCTGGGGGCACTTCTAGTCCAAAAGGAAAGGAACTGGCATGGGGAACAGGACCCCAGCAGGATGCATCATCTCAAGTCACGATGTGGGTCCTGCCTGTGTGTCTTAGGGCAGGCATAGCTCTGCCTCTTTTATGCCTGAGCAAGTGCATCTGTAGGTACCCCAAGGTCTTCTGTACCTCACATGTTTCTGTACACGTGGTGGAAATAAGTCCTCTTTCACATGTGTCACTGAGTGCCTCTGTAATTCATTTCCCCTCCAGCAGTTTCCCACCCCTCCCACATCAATTAATTTCATTCCATCCATCACTCCCATGTGCAGATAAAAAAATGCAAATACTATTTCAGTCAGTCCTTCATTAACTTTTTAGGGCAAAAAATGCAAAATAAAAAAATGTGGGGTTTTGTATTTTTACAATTTTAGAGTGGAAAAAAAAAATATATATTTTCAATCACCCAAAAGCAGGGCATGGACCTCCCTGGCGACAATTAAAAGCAAATGCTTATTCTCATTTCCTAGACAGAATGACTTTGCTAGATTGCCGCTTCTTTTTTTGCCACGCCAGGCCAAACCCACATTTCTTTGACTACCATACCCAGGCAATGTGTCATTCAGGCCATTCCTTCAATAGCTTTTCCAAAACTTAGCAGTGTCAAAGGATATTAATGGTGGCATCCCTGGATTGACACAAAGAGGAGGTCGCATGGGGGAGGTCTATATCACACAATGGAGCCCTGTGCAAAGGTAATTGAGATAGCCATCAGAGAAAAATTGCAGTGTCCTTATGTGCACATCAAAACACAACTCTTGTGGTCAGAATAAATAGACATACAAAAAATTTTCACGTCTCTCTTCCTTGCCTCACTCCTTTATGAAATCAGTATTGTTTTACATAATAACTAGAAATTTTATAATATGTTAATGGATAGGAAGTTTAAATAAATTACAGATTAAATAGCCTAAAATTGTAACTGTAAACATGGCATAAAATACCTTCAATTTAAGGTATGACTTTATTAATCTCCTCTGTGAATTTCTGCCAGTGAAATACTATCTAAACAGAAAAGCTCAGTTCTGTTGCTGCCTATTTGTTACATCTCTTTGCACTCACAGAAAAATCTTGAAATGCAACTGGATTTGGTTCAACAAATATTACTTGCTACTAATGCTTGATTGCTGGTTCTCATCTGGCTCTGGGCTAGGTCCATGAGGCCTGGTGTCTCAAGGGGACCAAGGAAATGGTTGTGGCCAGCCAGGCTGAGGAGAGAAGAAGGTGGGATGGGAGGAAGAGAAGGCCAGATGGGAAAGTGGGAAATGTCCAGCTCTGCCGTTGCTTTTATAAGGATGGGTCAGTAGCCAGGCTCCAACAAGGATAACTCAGAAATCAGGAGCTCTCTCAGGAGCTTCTGAGGTAGAAACAGCAGCTTCAGTTCTACTTCTCAAACAAGCTGTAACTAGCTGCTTTGGACCTGGTCCTATTTTTTTTTTTTTAATTTTAGTTTTTGTTCCCTCCCCATCTCTGCCCCATCCCTGAAAACTGCATCTGTGGAAAGCTGTGAAGTTTTTTAATCACTTCTAATTGCACAACTCACATCTTGGTAAAATAACCAGTTACTTCTTTTCTTGAACAGTTTTTTTGTACCTACCCTAAGGCCCTTCCCTTACCATCAACATTAGCTGTTGAAAAGTTTCCTCTTATTATGCGGTGCTTAGCATAATAGCTGTAGATTTTCCTGCTGTGTATTACAGTACTGGAAAATGTTTAAATATTATCCATAAAGCTGAACCTTTTTATAATCACCTTTTCTGTTCTCCTTAGTACCTCAAAATAATTCCTGAGTTGAGCCAGCTAATATCCTCTTGCTTAAGTGTTTCTGAAACCACTTCACTTGTGTACACAGTAAGGGAAGGTTTTCTCCACACTTTCCTCTTCCATCCCTGTCATTCAATGTTCCAGTCCAATGGTTTTTCCATTTCTGTTTCCACTGAGCTCATTTTAAAGTTCCAAATGGCTTCTTACATTTATAACCTCTATTAATTTCTTTCATTGCCATTTCTTTAATTCCTTTTTTCATGTCATTATTCATATTAAGATGTGCCACTATCTTTCAACTTGCAAGTTACATCCCATTTTTTTTCCTCTATGGATCTAAAGGTCTAAGAGATGCACTTGACTTCTGTAACCAATTTGCTACATTTTTTTTTAAACAGAACCTTTTTTCTTCTTTTTCTGATTAAAAAATAAAGAATTCCCAAACATAAAATTGCTCAGAAGACCAACAGTTTGTTGACTTAGTCTTCTACAGTAAAGTTTCAAACAAAACATATTCCATGGATGAAAAATGAGGTATGCACAGCCCATCTTTTCTTAAATGTCAGCTTCCTAACCGAGCTTGAAATCAAAATTCATTTTTGAATGAATTCTTTTGCTGTTTATGCTGTATCTTGAATGAATATGGATCAGTACCCCTAATAAATTAGTATTCAGGTTTCATTTCCAGACCAATTGGAAAGGACAGTTACAGCTTTCCTAGGAGAACAGGGGAAAATGGCTACTATATTACAGTGGATTAACAAAGTCTGCTTTCAATGAGATAACCTGAAGGCACAACAAATATTTCAAACTCTAAGGAGCCATGGCATTAACTGCTCTAAGAGTTGATTTTAACAATTAAGATCTTAGCTCAGAACAAAATGTTAAGCAAATGCAGAAGACTGAGCCAAGCACAGAAGAGGGAGTGCTAGGAGAACAATTCAAAATGAGAGGACCTCAAGGGAGGAGGACAGATAGGAGCATGATGGATTGCCCACCAACGATAATAAATCATATGTACATGTTGCATCTGTGACAAAAGGCTAATGATTATACTTGTTTCAAAACCCAAAGGCCAAAGGAAATCTTGCCTCAGATTCTACTTTATTGTTTATTTATTTATATGCGTAAGTTTAGAAATTATGTCGTTTTTCTTTTTTTCCGGGTCCAGAAACTAGCCATATGCTGAAAGCAGTGAGATAACTTGTTGCCTCCAGAAATGCTTTTGTTCAAAAGACTGAGCCTCGGTTGTTCTCTTCTGGGAGAGGTGAAGTGATGCAAATTGGAAAAAAATGCTGGATACTGCTGTTCATGCAAGATCACAGCTCTTGAAGCCTTACCTGTTTATGTACAAGGATTTCCCTTCTATGAAACAGTAAGATGATCAAATTCAAAAACAGGTAATGTAGGAGTTGCAGGAGTTACCTGTTAGGAATACATTATCCACTGTATTTAACTTGTTTGTTTGTGAATGGACCATGAAGCATATAAAGATAGTTGCTATTCATAACTATTCACTAAAAAGTGACTAAATCACTGAATGAAAATCTTCTATCTGTGAACTTTTCACTGCAGCTTGTCTGTTTGTAATAGGTGGTTTGTCACTTGAAACACAAGTACTTGTTCAGCTTCTCCAGCTGACAGAAATATTTCTGTAGTAGTGCAAGTAATAAAGAGCCAAAGTTCTGCCTCGGAGGGTACTCAGCACTTCTAAAATTAGTGGTTATTCAGTGTTCATAACATTAAGCCCATTAATTCCTCATCCCTCACAAGATAATAATAATAATAGTAATAATACTAATTTTAATAATAATGAGATGCTTCTCGGGTTTCACCAAAAAGTTATATCGTCTCAGCAGAAAGTGGTGGTAAAATTTAATTCTGGTCTTCAGGCCTGTGCTGCTGAGGGGCAGTATTGTTTCCAAGCTAGGGTGCTAAAGAAAGGTAGCGGGGAATAATTTCTTCACAAGAACAATACTTTGGGCTCATTTTGTCCTCCTGGCAGGCTTCTCATGAGCAATCTTATGGGTCCACCACTCCACATGGCAGACAGAGAGAAGAAACAATACCACAGCAATGCTTTCACCCTTACTGCATGTCCCTGCTTATCCCTGTTGCTCAATGGGTGGCAACTGGGGGAGACTCAAAGTCTACACAACATTACTCCTGAAACCAGGAGTGGCACTGGGAAGGGATACTCTTTCTGTTTGCAAGGGTAGAGGACCATTAGTCAGTGAAAGAGCTCTGTAGAGTTATATACATCACTGAAGGTGTGCAGCAGACTATGCATAACACATGGAAAATATGGGGTTTCAGCCATAAAATCAGTCCTCAGAAATATGCAGTTCTACAGCAAATGTTTACGTAATGTGTTAATTTTGTGCACAGTGTATGTTTCTCTTTTTCTTATGTCACTCACTGAAATTTCCCGAGATAGAAATGCAATTTTTGACCAGATTGACTGTATACAAATATATCTGAATACAGAATGAAGGTTTGTGTCTGTAGTTTGTTTTTTTTTTTCAGGGGAAACTGATCTAAAGTTGTGTTTTTTGCTTTATAGTCGAGAATCACCTCATCTTCACAGTCCTGGGAGATGAAAGTTGCTGTCTCACACAAGGCCAGCAACTGCTGGCCCACCAGGCAGTGGTCCACTGAGGTGCAGGAGCGGTCCATTGAGGTCCACTGTGGCAGGAGTGGCGCAGGAACCGAGACCTTTGCTGTCCCGGGGTAGGGATGCAGAAGCAATACCACTGTGTTGTGTGTTTGTACGCATGGAGAAAATGGCTGGGGATACTCAGGACACCTGGGAAGGAAGGGTCATCTCTGGGGTAAGGGCAGTCCCTTCTCCCTCATGCCCTGAAATACAAGACAAAAAATGTGGCAGTGTGTTCTGTGTTGTCGAATTCTCTTTGATTAAATTGCTGTATTTCTTTAAATTATCTGCCATGTCATATTGATAACAACTAAATAATACCATATACATTGTCTTATGGAAATGCATGGCCTCAACCACTCCCAAGGAGGGAAGAGGGCCAGCAGGTCCCTGAACTCTTTTTGAGTGGCTCATCCATGAGGTCACAATACCCTGCTGCATGCTACATTGCTTATTAGATCATCAGGCAGATTGCAGTTTATATCTATTTAGGAAATAACGGCCCACAATATCCTCATACAGTTTTCTCAAGTTGTTATGTATGTACACACACTTGTAGGTTCAAAGTGCAGCTGAGATGGAGAAGTGGTTCCACAGATCATTTCTGCTACACTGGCATGAGCCCTGCCTAAACAGATGATTTAGTAAGTAAAGTGTTTTTCTTCCATCAATAACTATCCAGTTGTTAGTGAAGAAGTTTGAGTAACTCCTCAATATTTTCTATTGGCTGAGCCATCAGGCTGACACAGCCTATATACTTTAGGATGCAATTTTATGCCAAAATATCTATATTAAAATATGATTCTAGAACAAAAGTGGATATACAGATGAGCGAGCTAGCACAGATTTCTCATCTCCATTTTTTCCTTCATTTCTGTTTTTTTTTTCCACATACAAAGTCATCAGAGTTATATTTTTCCTGATTAACACATTCCTTCATCAACTATAATTGCAACCATTAAATTAGATTGCCTCCTGTTAATCTTCCACTGCTTCAATCCTATTATGCAGAAAAATAATGTAAACTGTCAGAATTAGAGGATGCAAGTGCCAATCTAGAGAAAAATATTGTTTTAATAAAAAGCCTTTCCATCATAGTGAACCTTAAAGCAATACATAGATGGCATTTTCTTAAACTGCCAGAAATATGCATAAAAAATGGGAAATCTTTTCATTAACAGGAAGAAATAAACATCATATCAAAGCTGATGGCATTCTCGCATGCATCATTTGTATAGCTCAACAGACATCTTAGAATTAAAGGGAGCCTCAGGCAAGGAGTTGGAGAAGCAAATAGGAGCACTTGAAGTCTTAATTTATATCTCAATATAAAGTTTATAAGGCTAGATAAAAAAGTAGATAGTGGAAACATTAAGTCCCAGCAGTCTAGCTATTCTGATTAATATCTCTTTGAACAGAACTTATATTAAGACAGTTCAGGGAAGACATAGCTGGATTTAAAAGGCAAAGCCTTGCACAGCTGCCAGGTTTGGCACATAATGGAGGTGGTATACTTCCTCTAGAGCTACCTTATGTTAAAATATGATATTAATTTTACAGTAAGTTTTAAAGATCTCATGATCTGGATGAGTGTATTAGCTTTTGCAGCACTGAAACTTTCCACACATCCTCTTGTGATTTTTTTTGAAGACTTTATCAAAGATTAATTAGAGCTGCAGCACATTCAGGAAAACACTGCATTTTAAAATGTTAAAATAAATTATGAACTAGCTCTAGTTTTCTAGTGTATAGATAAAACCAGTGACCCTTGGACTGAATAACTGATCTTCAGTACTGCTATAGTCCATGGTCAATCAATTATTTTTTTGATATTTGAGATAGTAAGAGAAAAAAATGCATTATTACCAGAATGAGAGGAATTATGTTAGTTTTACTGTGAAGAGTAAATCAGGCATATTTAAAGAAATCTACCATTGATTTATTATCTAATTTTTAAGATGACTTGGGAAAATGATCATTGGTGGATTTTAAGAGTTGGTTGTTCATTCAGAAACAAATGACTAGAATGCCAAAAAAAACCAAAACCCCACCAAACAAACAAAAAATAAACCCCAGAGTATTTCCATAAAGACCCAGCTCATACATTTTCATTCCAAGGTTTCTCCATCAGTTTTTCACAGGATGATTTTTTTTTTCTCCTGTAGGTTATCATAAATGTATTTTCAGAATTCATTCAGGCTCCCATTTGTAACTATTATTATTACAATAAGTACCTTCCCTGCAACAGCAAAAGTTCTCTTGAATTTTTTTCAGGCTTATTCAGGCTATTTCAAGCTCTGCAGTCCTCCTTTCCTTGGTGCAGCAACCTGGCAGTCCTCCACCTGTGGCTGCAGGGATTACTTGAAGTCCTCTGCCAGGACAATTATTTCCATTGCCAAAGGGGTTGAAAGATGCTTAAATGTATGCTGTATGTTTTTATGACCTTACTTTTCTGCATATCTAATTGCAGTAGTCGCCCTCAGCACACTGTGCTGCTAAGACCAGGAGTTGAAATGAACTCAGTGCTCCTGATTTTAGGAGAGGTATACAACATCTTCTACTTAGGTGTGGCCACATTTCGAAAGAAGACACCCCTGAGTCTTGTGTAGGGATAGCTGGGACACCAGGTCTCCAGCTCTTGTGTTGCTGGCGAACCTTGGCTGGAGGAGGGTGCAACTCCCACCCTGTCTGTTTAAGGGTGAGCTGGCCGGGGGCTGCTGTAGGTAGAGACTGGGAGGGAGGCTCAGACACATGCCTCTGGTCTACAGTGTGATACTTTGATCATAGAGGACTGTCGTGGTTTCAGCTCAGTCGGTAACAAAGCACGACGAAGCCGCTCGCACACCCCCCACCCCCGCCCCTGGCCACATTGGGATGAGGAGAAAATACAAAGGCAGGCTCGCGGGTCGAGACAAGGACTGGGAGGGATCACTCCCCACTTATGGTCACGGGCAAAAGACAGGCTCAACTTGGGAAAAAAAACCAAAATCAATTTAATTTACTACAAATCAAAACAAAAACAAAACACAAGGGTATTAGGAAGGAAAACTAAACATCAGAACACCTCCCCCCCACCCCTCCCATCTTCCCGGCTCAGCTCCATTCCCGGTTCTTTCTACCTCCTCCCCCCGGCAGCGCAGGGGAACAGGGGATGGGGGTTGAGTCAGCTCGCCACACATCGTCGTTGCCGCTCCTTTCCTCAGGGGGAAGATTCCTCACTCGTCCCCTGCTCCAC
>VYZV01034347.1:64872-127730 GCA_013401275.1 Pandion haliaetus
GGCTGCGAATTTACCAGCAGCTTCTTAAAGGGGCCGCCTCTGCAGCCCCCCTCCCCTGCCACCAAGGAAAACCACGCCACACAAACCCATAACAACAACTTTGGCCAGTTTTGTACAAAACAGATTATGTAGAATATGACTGACAGTGTTTGGAAAGGATAGTCATTGTGTTGCCAGTGGGGGCAGGAATGAGTTTAGCAGCTAAGGATGAAAAGTAGCTTCTCCATGGAGTGCTCTCCATTGCAGAGTGTATTAAATCCAGAACAGTGGCATGTCTTCAAAGGTAAGGGTACCGAAAACAGGAAAATGGGAAGAACAACAAGAAGAAATTAGTAGGTGATGAGAAAAAGAGACAAGAAAATAGACACAGAAAAGCAAGGCAGATATGGAAGTGCATGTGGGGAAGAAAGATTCACAAAGATGCTGAAGGAAACTAAAGTAAGAATAAGCAAAGTGATTCAGAGAATAAGAAAGCGGGAAAAAGTCAGAGCAAGTTGGAGCAGTCTCTGAAAAGAGACATAAGGGAACAAGGAACCATCTGTGGTTCCCAGCAGTGGGTGATGAGGGGAGCTGACCCATTTGCCACCATCACCCAGCGACACCATAGATCAGTCACGACAGCAGCATTCTTATCTTCTTCCAGGCACATCTTTGGCCCTCAATCCTTCCTCCCTAACCTGACATCATAAAAAAAAGGTGCTCCCTGAAATACATGAAGTCATTCCCTGCTGAGTTCCTTCTCTGTTTGTAAACACAATCCATCACAGATGGAAAGGCCTGCTGGCACTGGGGGAGTGAGACACCACTACAGTCTGAGGAGACCACCCCCCCGCCAGTGCTGCCCTCAGACGGTTTGTAGCTCTTACTCAATTTTCAATTACGTTGTCACTCCAGCAGTGGCAATATCCATATAGCGCATAGGTTTTTGACTGATGGGAAAAGGTTTGTCAGAGGTGGATAAGGCATTTTTGTTGAAGAAATTCTTATTCTGTGTCCTTGTCTCTCAGTCTGTCATTTCTATTTCTACACTACCTAATTTGGGATTTGAGCAAAAAGTGTATTATTAGTTAATTCTATGAAATATTTTCTAAAGCAGTTTAGGTATGTGTGGGAATGTGGAGTGTAATTAAATTACAATTATTTCATAATTTTCATGATAAAATTTATTATATATTTACAGTCTAATTACAGAGTAGTTTCATGATATTTGGAATGTTATTAGTGGAACATAGAGTGAAACATTATAGGAAATCACCATTTTGTCCAATTTGGACATCATTATTTGTTTAAAAAATATAAGGATGGAATTGTTTGCATTATACTCTCAAAAATAATTTGCCAAATGAAGTTCATTGTTCAGATTTGAATGAGTGTTTAAGTGCTTGCTTTCTCTCATTCCCCAGATTTCACATTCAATCATCCCTGTACAAACCATGAAAATACTTCTGGTGGACAGACAGCTCTTCAGCATGTCCTCAGGTGCTTTTTGAGATAAGATGGAGATGGAAAGTAGAAAAACACCTGTATACTGGGTGATAAGGGTGAGAACACAGCGTCACAGTGATTTATAGTATATCCGAAGTGCAGTGAGACCTCCATAAGATTACGCAGCTGAAGCAGGACAAAACTTTTCCAATACATAGATAATTGCATGCAATTTACCTATGGGGCTTTGCATTATGTTTCTAAATGTTATGAGTAGCAGTGATTTTCATGGTCACAATATTCATTAGAGAACTTATCTACTGAAGAAACATTTCAGGTAAACTTTAGATGGCAGCTCTGTTATTTCTGCACTAGCTACATCTTTAGGAACTATGGTGCACTGTTTAAGCTCAGCCTGTTTTAGAGGGAGGGCTAAGGCCTGACTCCCGATGGTCTTTTACTTCATGTTGGGAAAGAGACAGCTGGTCCCGAAGCCATTCAGGTCTACATGGCAAACTGTAAAATGGGGAGATCTCTCTGAGCCATTGGTTTGCACTGGTAAATTAAGGTGAAGATGCGGCGGAGCCCCATTTTGTCACTAAAAGGGGAAAGGTCCTGTCTGAGGCCAGGACTGGGCCCATTTGCTACTGATGGATGTTGGAAAGCAGAATGCAAAGCATCACCAATGCCTATCAGTGGACCAAGACAAACCTCTTCTAGGAATGAGTGCTGCACATCTGAACGCAGCACTTCCTGCTCCCTACTTGCTAAAGAGGTGCCAACATGTTCCAAAAAAATGATGCTGGTGGTGAATGGACTGCATCATGTTTTTCTCTCCCAAGCCCTGTTGACAAAACCGAGCCCAGCACCTATACCATGCTTTGCACAGCCTTCTGTCACAAACATCATTGCCCACAAGAAGATGACTAATGATGCTGTTGCTTCTGTTGGCACCATTAGAGTTTGCCCTGATCTTGATCTTGGGAAACATGAAGAAAGGGCTTCCATGGCCTTTCACCCCTCCCTCTGATCCTGAAGAAAAACTGCAAGGTGCTTCTTGAACTGCAGCAGCTTCTATGTTACTATTATGCATGAAAATAGAGGCATCTAAACCACACACTACAAAATATTTCTTGGGGGTAAATACATGTGCTTAAAAAAAAAAAAAAAGCTGAATGCTTTCTATTCTTCTTGTTGAAGTTTTAGCTGTGGAAATGGAAAGACTGAAAAGAAGCACTGACAAATCACTTATTTCAAAACTGGAAAGAAAATTTTAAAGTGCTCAGAAAATTTGTACACGGAGCTATTTTAAAACTAACAACAGAGTGATGACATCTTGGAATGAATGCCTACAGAGTTAGAAAGCATAGGGTAAATTAATTTCAGATGGATGACAGACATATTTAAAAAAAACCTTAAGTGACTTAAAAATCTAAATCTTCCTTTCAGACATGACTAAAGGCACTTAGAGAGACAGCTTTTTTCAAAATGTGACTTGAGCTCCTGAGTTACTGACACTCTCTGAAAACTGTTTAAATGTAAGACAGTTTTCTTTGTAAAGTAGAAAATGCTAGAAATTTTAGATAGCCTTGGTTGGGGAGGTTTGTAAGGAGCCTCAAGACTTTGCTAAAGGATCTTAGGCTACTTACTGACATTTCTGTTGCTTGTTTCCCCAAATGAGCAGCAGTAGAGGTAACAGAAGCAGATGAAAATATGAGGGTCATTAACAAAAGCAAGTTATGTTTAATTTCACCAGTAAGCAATAAGGAAAGAAATAAATTTGTCCAGAAATTCAAGCAAAACGTACATGTGTATAGCAGTTTATCCTACAATGTTCTCAAAGGAAAGGATATTAACAGAAGGGATGTGTATCGCTGTTGCCAAAACCTGTGCGGGCATCTTGCAACAGTCAGGAACATTTCCAGGAAGACTGGAAATGCTGTGTGCCCTCTGCTTTTTCATCCATCCTTGTGCATTGTGTGCTCTGGTCTCTACCGTGGAGAAAGTGCTGGTTTTAGTTTATTTAATTTATTTAGTTACTAAAGAATGAGTTATTCTCCAGCCTCAAGAGATATTGATGTATTTTCACATAGTACAGTCTAAGAACATTTGATTATAAATTGCAAACTCTTACCACTCAGTTTGCCAATACTTTATGTCCCAAATCTATAGACTGTATGGCAACCTTGCGATACAAATTTGCGATAATGATTGCTCTGATCCCAACATTGCAGACACATGGTCTGAACAATATTAGAATTATTTATCAGAGGTGTACAAATCTTGATGTCCTTCACAAAGGCCAAATAAAATGAATCTTTCTTTATGAACCTATATTCTCTATATACAGCAGTACTTTTGTGCTGCATGTAGTTACAGTTAACACACTATGGTAGCATGTCTGTTGAAACATGAATCCTTGCCATTAATTTGAGATTTTTTTTGTAAGCAGTAGAACAACACAGCACAAGAAGCAATAGCATTTCCAATGTTATGACATTGGTAATTCCAGTACAATTTTTTTCTCAGTATTTTGATAGGACTTCAGTGAACAGGTTATTTTCAGGAAGCCATGTTATGGTGTCGTGGATGAGTGATTTAGGATCCTTAAAGAATCTGTAAAAGTGGGACTTAACAGAGTTCGATGGCAAGGTTCAGTCTATTACTACATGGGAGAAGCATACAAAGGAAAATCAAATTAGAATCAATTTAGGATGATTTGCACAGAGTTTGGAGGTAGAAAAAGGTAAGGGAGACCCTCCCATTGAGCCATGAGGTTCAGAATGGACCCCCTTGCTTTCTAAACTCCTTCTCAGAGAGGTGTCTAGGCGCAGGTGGATCCAGTCTTAGTCCCAGACTTGGTCAAGGGTTTATGGCTAAGGGAATATGTGCACAATCAATCCTTTATATCACTTGGTTAGGATTTCAAAGTTTATCTTGCTATTAATCACTCACTGATCTGTCTAGGCATCTGGCACTAGTTCAGTCCAAAGTTTGAGAACTTGGTTTCCCGAAACAGACTCTCAGGCATTGAGTCTTATAAAAATAATTTAATAGAGTGGTACAGCAGCAGGGTCAGCTCCTGTGCGGTGCCTCTGGGGAGGGACTGACAGAAGGAAGGGGGGAAGGAGAAGGAGAAGCAGAAGGAGAAGGAGAAGGAGAAGGAGGAGAAGGAGAAGGAGAGGGAGAAGGAGAGGGAGAAGGAGAGGGAGAAGGAGGAGAAGGAGAAGGAGAAGGAGAAGGAGAAGGAGAAGGAGAAGGAGAGGAAGGAAGGACCCAACAAAGAAATCCCTGGGCAATTATACCCTTTCAGACTATTCACCTATCCCTCCCTCACACACTCTTCACGCTCTCTTCACGTGTCTCCCACATGTCCTTTGGCCCAATAGTGATTCTGGTCTGACACCTTCTGACTCCTTATTGGATTCCTTCACTCTCTCCATAGAGGCTGTTATCTTGTCGAGTTGCAGGTGCTGTGGACGGTTGTAGTCATGAAGCCTCCCTTATCTCCTGATTTGCACTGGCTCTGGAGGCCTCTGTTTTGGCTAAATAAGTACACGTTTAGTAAATCTCAGTGAAAAGTTTACAGCTTGTGGCCTAAGGCTTCAGCAAACCTAGCTACTCATGCTAAGCAAGTAAAGCTAAACAAACAGCACACTAAATCACACAACATTTTAACTTTAAGTGATTCATTCTATTTAAAACTTACTGATTTAAGCTAAATGACTAATATCTCTTAATACTGAGAGGTGTCCCTGCTCAAGGGGAGAGTTGCCTGCTGTGTAGTGCAGCTGCTGTCCGGGGAGAACTCAAATTTGGCTCATCCAACAATCTGTTGTTGGTAAAAGATCTTGTTGCTGGAGATCACTGCCACACTGCCTGACAGGGAGAGTGCAAGGAAGCCTGACTTAAGCTGTCATACTTATGGGATAAAGTGGTTGGCTCATAGTTAAATTCAATACAATAGGAGAGGTATGCAGGAGATGTATGCCCACAGCTTTCACTGTGCCTCTCTGCTCCTTTGTGGATTTCCTAGAGGGGTTCTTGGCCTGCGTACAACTCAAGCCTTTACCTCCTTTGGAGCCTGGACCAAACTGCTGCTGGTTTGATTACGGGGCAGGTCAAGTGCATCCCTTACATACGGCCAGGAAAACTGCAAGACCATTTTAGGTAAACAAAAGTGAATAATCTGGTTACGTCAAATATGGAATGTAGAAAAATAAGCTTCAGTGATTCTAAGGCAGACATTTTCAATAAAACAAGCCACCCACAGACATATTTAATCACCTTAGTAAAGAGGATTTGATTTTCTATGGCAACTGAACATCTGTCACATCCAGTAACTTCCCAGATACTTTGAATTTTTTGTTCCAAAACGGATGTCTGCAGCACCCTTTGAGTGAATATTTGATGTTCCGTCTGGCCCAGGCATGTGCTCCTGCTACTGCCTTTGTACCACTCAGATTTTTTAGAGAAAAATTTTTAAGCAACGTCGTTTACTTTTGAGTACTTAAGCCCCATTAATCTCACTGGATTTAAGATACATTTAGGCTGAAGCACACATGCTGTCCTGGATATGACTGCTTTCTCAGTCAAAATTTATGCTAATAATAATAACATTTTATACCTTTTTTAGAAAGATCCATCTGATTATTTTTTTTCCTCTGAGCCTGTGAATTGCAGAATACCCTGTCTTTCCGTGATATTTTGTATAATGACATGAAATGAGCAACCTTAGTGAACTATGTAGTTGGAATTAGATGATCCTCTCATTGAAACATAGCTTGGCTGTTACTACCTGCTCCTGAAGTGGATTTCCATAAGGCAGAGTAGCTCCAAGTTAATGTGACCTGCAGGTCTGCCCCCTGCTGTGTGTCGCCAGTGACTCTTCTATAGGGTGGCTGTTCCTAGGGCTGGGAGCGGTGGTGTCTGAGAGCCCCGGGGAGGCTGCTGGGGCTATGTCTGCTCCTGTGGGCAAAGCTGGGTTAGCACTAATCCCTGCCTTCTTACCACATCTAAAATGGACATGCTCTCTCTTCGTTTAGATGCATGCGTTATTGTCTTTCTCAGATACTGTCAGAGAGGGATGAGCACTCCGGGTGCTTTTAGATTAATAAATCAACTTTGATTTGATGACCTAATTTGAGTTTTGGTGATGGATTCTTCAATAACATGAAATAACAGTGGAACAAGAGCAGAGAGAGCTTCTGAACAGTAAAACCTTAGAATATTAAGATGTGGTATAGAAATGAAAGTTGTTGCACAGCTTTCCTAACTGGCAGTGCTTATTACAGGCTTTCATAAGTTTTTTTCCCTAAAAAATCTATTTCCAAGTGCAGTTGATTAGATGAGGGGAAAAACTACATTTACCTAATTTTCAAGTCAGGCAATTGATTTTAGAAAGCCAGAGGGTGCAAAAAGATATAAATTATGTTGTCTAACTTTGGTGTTACAGGGTGATGACCAACATTTTCATTTGTTGGCCCTAGACACCAAAACCTTCTTGAGCTGTTAGAAGAATTCAGGTACAGAAGAGAGTGAATTACTCTTGGCACTTGAAGAAAATAAGCATGTTTCAAAGTGACTAGATTTTATTTATTTTGGAATTTTATAAGGCTTTTATATTATCATTTGTATTAAAAATTGTTTTATAGGAAGCACAAATTCTAAATAAAACTTTGCTATTTATTAATACTGAATCCTTGGTCTATTTATGGACATGTAGCTTCTATGTAGTATGAATTGTATAAAAAGAGATGTATAATTATTCTTATATTGTATCAAGAACTCATTCTGAATCTAAATCAGGAATGACTGATGTAAAAAACATTTTGCTTAAAAGTCAGTGTTCTTCTGAAACTGTATTCTTATTGAATTCGGTGCTCAAGTCTCATTTGTACAAAATGGAGAAGAGCCAGTTCTGCTTCTTTTAAACATTGCTGCAAATTGTTAATGCATCTTCCCACGTCAGAATATAAAAAAAGTGCTCTACCAGAAGTGTACATTAATTTGATAGTACATGGACAAATTCTGTCTTTGGATATACGTTTCCACATTTGTATGTAAGACAAGAATTTGATCCACAATTTACAATTAAGCAAAGCAAAGACACAAAGTAAAGCTTCTAGCTTGATATAAAAAGACATTACGCAATTTTATTTTGGGCCCAATCAAGCGTGCTTAATCTAAAATGTAATGCTGCCTTTTCAAGACCAGAAAGTGAAAGTCTAGATTTCAGAGACATTTATGTTCTGTTTTATGACATAACTTAGTACTTCAGCCTGCTGGAAACCCAGGTGTAACTCTCTTCTCTGTTGGGACAGTTTAAATCTACTTCCATGGATATGAAGTATTTATGGCTAGATTCAAAGATACCCTATGGTGGGTTGTTCACAGTTTCTCTTGGTGACACTTTTTCACATGTACAGTCATAGTACCTGTGAATTAATAGCTCATTCATGACTGTGTTAAATGCCAGCCTGCAAAGCTGCTGGGTCAATGATCTCTTTCTATATGCTTTTACGTTTTTTACACTTCATGTTCTGTACTATCTACATTCATTTTACAGTAGTTCATAAAAGGCAGAAAGCATTTCCTGGGAGAGGGTTGCATCCAGTGCATTGAATAAGGCAGGATTCTTCAGAAAATAGTATATTGTCATGAGTTCAAAGACAGACATGTAAATATTCAGAAGAGGCTGAATTAAGATTTCAGCCTTACTGACGAACAACAGGGCAAGGTAATAGAAGCTGAAGGGAACGCGTATGCAAACACACCCCCACACCCTGCCCTGACACACATCCACACATGGACATGTCCACAACCCAAATCAATGAAAATCATATTACGATCACTGCAAGCACTCAGATGTATAGAAGTGGCAAAACCAGGAAATGAACCTTCAGGTGCATACATCACACTTATTTTTTTTTTTTTTTTTTTTTTTGTATTTTGTAATATTTATATTTTATATTTTTGACCGATTTATTCAACATATGTAATGTATTTGCTTTGTGGAAAAAATCAGACTTGCTGATGAAAGAAGTTTTGCTGCAGGAATTGAAAGATATGTAATGATTGTGGCAGGGGATTACAGGATAGATATAGGATGATCTTAAGGTTAGTATTTCTGCTATGGACTTTTTTGAGTAACTCACAAAGTCAACAGGTGAATGGCTTTGACAAATTTAATGAGAGAAATCCAGTGATGTTGTCCTGTTTCCTCAGAGTTAAAGGATTTTCTCTGATTATTAATAAATGTGTGCTTACATTAGGTATTAAAAGTGACTCTGTCAATGATTCTGCAAAGTCTAAAAGTGATATATCACCTCACTACTTTCACAATTATTGTCAAAACCAGTATGAGACATTCTTCCTGTTGGAGACCAATATTCAAAATCTGCAAAATACAACTACACTGTCAGTGACCAATTTTTCACAGCATGTTCTAGTTGTTTAATAAGGTAGGATTTTTTTCTTGGTCATGAGTTCCAACAGTTTCAAATTGCTGGACCAGTTGATCTTCTAATGTTCTGTACTAAAAACGCTATAAATTTCCTTGTGTCTGTAATTTTAAGCAAGTTTATAATTTATGATTCCATAGTGCCTTGTATGACTGTCCCATCAGCTATTTCTACTGAACAGTAGATTCTCTCACACAGTCTTTTGCTTCATTTCTCTGCTAATTGCGATTTTGTAAAGAAAACTCTGAACATTTCCTGTATTAATGCTTGCTTTAATTTAAGTGTGATGTTCCAGATTAATTACAGCTTCTGGTCTATCCAGTTAGCTAGAAGGCTTTCCTGGATGTTGGGCTGATCACTTATTTCTGTTCTCCTGCTAATGCTTCTGTGTTTAAACTCAGTTGCCCTTGTGAAAATCAGGCTCAAGATCTCCATTGGCTTTGTATCACATGCTGAAAATGAACAAGTAAACAAATATATATAATGTTCAGTCTTCTAGGCCAGTTCTTTGTTTTTTTGAAGGGTCCTAGGTGCCTTCAAAATGGAATGCTCTCTGTTTTTCTGTGTTTTTTCCCTCCTCATCCAAGAGGAAGTTTCTATGATAAGGAAGCAGAGGGACAGTACTATGTTTCGGAAAAGGATGGGTGTTTCTCAGTCACAGCCCATCTTAGAGGTGGTGTTCTTTCTTTAATGGAGAAAGCGCAGTTTAATTCTGACCTGGGATAGTGCTCACTGATGAAGGTAGCTTTGCTCAAGCGTATCTTAAGAGACTGGAGGATGAGAGGGCAGACGGAATTTGCTTTTGTACAAATTGTTCCTTCCAGTTTTTACAGTAGTGTAGAACTGTTTTGAGAATCACACTCATGGACTAGCTTGGGTTGGTAGGGACCTCAGGCGGCCATGTCATGCCACCCTGGGCTCACAGCAGAGCTGTCTTCAGCCTCAGGTTGGGTTGATCAAGGCTTAATTCATTTGAGTTTTGAATATCTCTAAGGATGGAAATCCCACAGCTTCTCTGTTTTTTCAGCAATCAGTTCATCTAAGAGTTAGACTAGGCTGTTTTTCTGCAGTGTGAATACAGATGCTGTTATGTGCCCCTGAATTCCCAGCCCACAGCTTTTATGGGACCCTGTAGATAATTCTTATTGGCTACACTTTTGACTGGACTGATTTTTGCCTATTTTCTTTTTCAAAGGACTTTGTGATTGTCTTCCAATTTTGCCTCTGAAGAATGGGCATAGTGAGTTCATGCCACCTAGTACAAGCCATCTAAACACAGAGCTTCAGTGAGCCCATCTCACATAGTTAATGGAGAAGAATAGCATCTGTAGCAAGTACCTTTGCCTGCCCAGGTTCTGCCAGGTTTGAAACAAAAGGTTGTCTCAAAGTAAAAAAGATGAAATGTGTTATTTAAATAAGTCAAAACAAAGTGTTCCAACTTAAGGAACAACTGCTTTTTTACTGACAAGAGCATTTGTTACATTTGCCTGAATTCACAAATTTCATGAACTGCATTTTTCAACAAATGAGAGGTTTAAGGTTTCTGCCCTGCCTGCATTAATTTTATATAATTAGAGATGAGCTTTACAGTTCTGAGGAAGTGAATTACCTGTCTGGGTTTTACATTGTGAAGAAGTTTAAAATAGATTTTAGCTCAATTTTAAGAAAAAGGGGTTATTATTTAAGCAGATTTTTAAAGACTTTGTTGAATGAAAAAAAGGGTTTACATATCTGCCAAAAATGCCTTTCTGAGCCAGAGCTTTAATGAAAAAAAATAGTTTAGAATGACTTTATGCTGCAATACAAAAATAACCATGTACTTCTGATAACTGGATTTGCTCAACAATTTTAACAGACCTTTATTTTTAATTCAACAGAAAGGAACTCAACGTTTTCAGTGAAGATGGAAAAATCTTTTCAGATTGAGAAGTAATAGAAAAGAATCAGAAAGAATAAACATTTATAGATATGAAAATTTACCAAAAACAGATTAGCATAAATCTTTACATTGTCATAACACTACCCTGTGATTCTTTTTTATTCCCTTGCTTTGATATTATTACTGATTCTATCTCTGCATTCTCTGTCAGCTGAATCCCTGATATTTCCTTTTGAAAACAATCAAGGCAGCAAACATTAATGAGGTGCTGTGATTGACTGTGATGATACTTTATTGCAGGATCTTTGTGGCTAGTCCTATAGAACAAAATGAATTGCTGGGGATAGGCAAACAGCTGGCATGCTAAACAGAGGATGGTTTGCCACGTAGGGTCAGGGTGCAGGGCTTCAGGGTCTGCGTGCTCCATTCCTACTTGCTGTGCTACAGCCTGCCATGAGAAACCACCCCTCAGGCAAAGGGGTACTTTGGTCTTCAAGATGCTGGTGTGAGTGAAGCAGGGGAGGAGGTGATGGGGGTCACCCCAAAGTCTCCAAAAGATTAAAATATTTTCCTTTCTCCTCAGTGACCCATCCTACTCCATCTCAGCTGCATGGGAAGCATAAAACATTTTACTACAATAGGAATTTATATGCAAATGAGTTTCACATTGCATTGAGAAGCAGATTCAAATCCCTGAAGTGCCTGGGAGCCAGACCTCTGGATCAGGTCCTCAATGGCTTTTGGTAAGTGAAATTCCTTAGCACTGGGCTTATGTTGCTAATGCTGTGATTCTCCACACCCAAGCAGGAACGGGTTAGTTTTTGCTATAGTTCTCTAGCTTCCACATCAGAAATGGCAGCCCAAAAAGAATGAACACCATTCAGATGTGATGAACAGACTGTGTTTATTCAAGTCATATACAAATAGCGGCATTGTCCCAGTACCTCTGTTTAGTTCTGCAGTGATCCAAAAAAAAGCTTCAATAATGAATATTCATTTGAAAATGTTTTTCATGATTGACTCTAAGTCAATTGCACATAAGGTTGGTTGCTTGCAACGTGACAACAGCACTTCTAGGTATTTCTGAAGAGAAGCCTATGATTTAGGAGCTTTATTGAAAGTTAAATAAGAGTGTTAGGAATTCTAAAACCTGTCAAGTCCTCTCGCCAAACAGAGCAAATGACTACAAAATTGTGGGTATATCTCTCAATCGATGTAAAATAATCTGTTTTTAAATTATTTGAATAAACATTCTTCAACCTGACTTTTTGCATGTCTGCATACATACAGATTTTTGACCTTCATGTTCATGTCATGATCCAGCTTCAGTTGGCATAATTTAGGTAGAAAACCTTCAAAACATAAAGATTCATAATGTATTACAACTATTTGGCTGATTCTGCTCACTGTGAACAAGATTCAGGGGTTATAAAGATGAAAAGGTCACTGCATTACTCCTTTGCAGTAAAAAAACAAATACAATGTTCGGAGTTATTTAGGAGAGGAAGAACAAAACAGAAAACATCACCAGGCCACTCTATGATACTTTATGCACCTTGTCTTGAAAATTGTGTATAATTTTAGTGCAACCCTCTCAAAAAATTGTAGCAGAATTGAAAATAGTAGTGAGAAGGATGATGAAGACAGGTGAAGAGGAGTGGTATGGTAAGTGTCTGTGAAATCACATGTGGAGTGAAGAAGGTAAACAGAAAATGAAGTTGCAGGGTGCCTTATTGCTTCAGGATCTGTCATGCTACAGGTCTGCTATTTGCACCTCTGTAACCTTTCACCAGAGCTGCCTGGAGCCTTGCAAGCAGTTTTCCTTTGCATTCCCATGCTTTTATTCTGGTGCCATTGGTCTCATGCACCTGCAGACCCCAATGCTGTTGTTATGAGGATTCTCATGGGAAGTGACTGCCACTGGCGTGAGAAACATACCTGCTTACCCCTCTTCACTCTTGTTTTGCTGATTTTAGTTTATGCTAGGCAAAACCAAGTACAGTGCACAACAAAGCAGGTACAGTCATTTAAATACTTGATAAACACTGCACAGAAATACATGTGCATGGAGACTTAAAAGCTGATCGATAGGTACTTCTGATGTTTTGGTAGTGTGCTCCAATCAGTGCTAATGGCATGACAAGCAGGAACACCAATAGAGTTTGAGCCGATCCCCATGGAAAATACATAGTATTGGGGAAAAGCATGGTGAGACTAGGGGAAAAGCAATCAGAGGCACTAGGGTAAAAGCAATGGGAGGCTCGGGAATGTGAAACTCAGACAAAGTTATAAGGCGAGGAAGGAGATGTTGTAACTGGGGACAGGTACTTTCCATCGTGTCCACAGAGTTAGGGGAGCAAGGAAAGACTTCAAAGATAGCACGATGGAAAGAAGTGGATACAGATGTATACGATCCAAATAACTGCAAATGCACACACTGTGTTTTGTGGTAACACATAGCAGAAAGGTGAGTTACAGTCCTCTTAGTGTCTTGGTAAATCCAGATCTGAAAGGGGAGATGCTGCAGCATTGTGGCTGTGAGATGTCACCATGTCTCCTGTATCTAATATGTCTGGTCACAGTTAAAGAGGTAACATCCTTCATTTGCATCCTTAGTGAAAAGTGCATGTTAAAAGCAACACAGCCAATATTTTAATTCCAGATTCTTGAGTATCTTCAGGTTGAATTGTGAATTTTCTGACAGTTTAGCATAATGGCACAGGAACAGAGATACATTTCCTCGTGTTTTTTTTTACAGGAGGGAACCAGACTGCACTTGTGACAAGTTTCCAGTCTGTCAAAGCCAGCCAGATCAACAACATGAGCTATACTGGGACAGACCCACCAGGGAATGTTCCCTCGATGTATTTACCTTCTCAAATCACACAGAAGCTTAGCATGCAGCTAACGCTTTATTGTGTAGGGAAGCAGAAATAAGTTTCCAACTGTTCTTCTGATAAACTCACAAATTTGCAAAGGAATTTAAAGGCTAACAATTTCATTTAAAAATTAAAGCAGCTGTTACTGTTAAAATGAGTTGGACATCTATAATAAGAAGCTGCATTGCCTCCCTGGTTGCTCAGAATAAAACTTCAGTGTTTAAGTAATAAAGAGCCAGTACACCTCAGACACCCTGAGGACTACAACATGTACCAGTAATACGCACGTATTAACACACCATTAGCAGGCTTTTTGTGTTCAGCACTTTCTCTGGAAAGATAGAGGGTAGGATTTTTAGATGGATGTGAGACACTTACAAGTGAAAACTCAAATTACTTTTGCTGAGTTTCTTGCATTTGCTCTGTGCTTGACTGGATGATTACTGTGCAGAATGATCTGCAATTGCATAAATCAGATTTTATTAATACAGCAGGAGCCATACATCCCGATGAGGCTGGAGCACACTGCATGCCACTCCGGTGGGTGCCTTCCTTAAAAACTGGCCAGTCCCTGGCAGTGCTCGGCAGCAATATCATCTGTTGTGCTGGCAGGTTGGCAGAATAAAGCCAGTGTGAGAGATAGGCAAGGGAAAATGCTGGAGATCTCACCCTGGCTGTCACTGTACTTGAAATTATGGATTAAATCTTGAGATGCCCAGGACAGCTGCAATGAAACAGTGTCTCCCTAGAATCCTAAGCTCTAACTCTTAGGAGGAAACATTGGGAAGTGAGATGGGAAACTGCCGAAGTGAATGGGCTGCCTAGAATCATTCAGATAGCATGATGGTGGAGCATGGGTAGTGAGATGGCCCCTCTGAATATCAGATGGCCTCTCACATTGTCTGCTTCATTGGGTATTACCATTTCCAGACTAGACTGTGGCAGTATGGGCAGTCTCTCTCTGTACAGTGTATGGGTTTTGTTAGATACTGGTGGCTCTGGCTGTTTTCCCATACCAGGCAACATGCTCCGTTTTGAAGGTCCTACTAGTCTCTTGCAATACTCTTGAACACATTAAGTGAAATGGGAGCAAGGCCTTCAGCATGCTAAAAATTTCTTAAAGCTATTCCTTTATAAAGGATCCTCCTTTGTTTTTGTTAAGTGTCCTGGTTTCAGCTGGGATAGAGTTAATTGTCTTCCTAGTAGCTAGTGTGGGGAGTGGGGGTGGGGGGATCGCCACTCGGGGACTAATGGGGCATTGGTCAGTGGGTGGTAAGCAATTGCATGGTGCACCACTTGTATATTCTAATCCTTTTATTATTACTATTGTCATTTTATTAGTGTTATCATTATTAGTTTCTTCTTTTCTGTTCTATTAAATTGTTCTTATCTCAACCCACGAGTTTTACTTCTTTTCCTGATTTTCTGCCCCATCCCACTGGGTGTGGGGGGGAAGTGAGTGAGTGGCTGTGTGGTGCTTAGCTGCTGGCTGGGGTTGAACCATGACATTAAGACATATACAAACGTTTCTACATATCCATTAAGTTAAGGATATACTTTAAAGCTTTTTTTTCCCAGAAGTTGTGAAATGCAGATGCAAGAGCAGGTTTAGTGATGGAGAGAGCAGGACTATGAATGTGGAGAGACCAAAAGCAGAGAAAATGGAATGCGAGTGCATGCTTCATGCCTTGGAGACAACAGGAAAAAGGATTATATGGTACTAATGGAAAAGGCTTTCTTTTATGTTCAGGATACAAGCACTGTTGAAAGGCAAAATGGAATATAAGCCAAGAAGCGAAATATAATAAGGAACTTTCCTGACACCTCTTATAGCAGTGCTAAAGGGGAATATGTTAGAATTACATTGTTTAGTAGAAAAAATAAACTGCAATAGAAGGATGTTACATTAAATTAATGGAAACAAAAATAATTTCGAAGTCTGCACAGAGAACATGCATAAATGGTCACCGAGCATGTGATCTGGAAACTATTGAATCTGGGGCTTCTGGAATAACTAACTCAAAAAAGTGAATCTTATAAAAAACCAAAACGCAGATGACATGGAAAGTGCAGCAGACAGAATGATGCATATTAAGGGATTCTCAGAAAGTTCAAAAGAGGCACAGAGCTAAATTTGTGGTGTTGCTGTAGGATGTAGCTAGTTCAGAGGTCAGTCTCCAAGGTCAATTACTGTTTTATTTTCCTTGATTCCAAGGCAAAGTACTCAATACTTTAAAAAGTGGCCAATATGAAGACAAATATGAGAAACCAAAGGTTGTTTTACCTGGATAAAGCTGAGATTCATTGAAAGCATGGTGTCATTTTGATAAAGTGAGGGAATACCTCAGGGATAAAAAGGGTTGATATGTATTATTTTGTGCTCCTAGCCTGAAATTCAAGTGAAATGAAGCACAGCACATGCTTATCCACAAAGGCAACACTTAAAGTTCAGTCAGAACAAAAAGCTAGCAGGATCCCAGAGCACAGCTGCTCAGAGAGCTTCTAAGGAAATGCATCTTCATTCTGCTCATTTCAGTACCCTTTTTTCTTAAACCAATCTTCATTTTTACATCTGGGTACTTCCTGACTTTCCCTACTTCAGGCAATAAAAGGGACAAGATGCCTCAAGGAAAGCAGTTTTCATGGGGCTTTTTTTTGACTCACCTGCAAGAATAAGATCATTTTGTCAGGAAATTGAGTTCTCATGAGATTTGCTGTAGATGTCAGGAATTTATAGCATAAACAGTGATAGTCATTCTCAGAGAACTGGATACAAAATATCCCCCACCCCCAAACCAGAAACTATTGTCACTTCAGCTGAAGAAGTTGTACTGTAACAGCTACCAATGCTAAATAAAGCAATCTCTGCTCCTGGGAGCATGGCAGAATTGAAGAAGGTCATGTCTATTTGTCACTTAGGAAGACTGAAGTCATTGTATATTGTAAAACAGCTTGCATCCTCCACCCCCCTCAGTCCCTTCAGCAGCTCCTTCTATCTCTTTTGGGCCACCCATCCATAAACCAGACCAACCTGAACTCTAACCTTGTCTCCTTGACCTGATGTCCCATCCATTATTTCAGAATACTTAACGTTCCCTGTGCTGAGTTCCTTTGGCAGTGGTTGCTGCCTTGTGGCATCATTGTACCAGGGACGAATCCTCTGAAATCTACTTCCAGTAGAAATTAGGTGGAGAGCAACAAGCTGCGTGTGGAGGCCTCATTTTTGTTAGTAGTGTTTACTTCCATTCCTTCTATTTCTTACCAAAGGGATATTGCATACCATATGATGTTATGCTCAGCATATAAAGCTAGGGAGAAGAAGAAGGAAGGGGCAAAGCTTGCAGTGATGGCATTTGTCTTCCCAAGTAATGGTTAGGCATGATGGAGCCCTGCTTTCTTGGAGATGGCTGAACACCTGCCTGCCAATGGGAAGTGGTGAATTAATTATTTGTTTTATTTGCTTGCGTGCACGGCTTTTGCTTTACCTACTGCAGCCTCCAAGGAGGCTGTCACAAATTGCTGATGAAATTGCTGACCTATTAAACTGTCTTTATCTCAACCCACGAGTTTTCTCATTTTTGCTTTTCTGATTCTCTCCCCCATCCCACCGGAGGGGAGTGAGCGAGTGGCTCTGGTGCTTAGTTACTGGCTGGGTTAAACCACAACACCTTGTCAGCCACAAAATCTTCAAAGGCCTGGGTTTCTCTGGGTGTTTGCATTGCAGCAGGCATCTGTGCATGGAAGGAGCATGGAAGGACCTTCAGATGCTTACATTTCACATTTTAGCCATATAACAAAAGCTTATTCAAATTTTGAATAGAATGGGAGATGGTAGAGAACCTGCTGGGACTTTGCACTAAATATCACGCAGTAATTGCCTATGTCTCAGCGTACAGACCTATTCCTTGCCTTGCTGAGAGGATTGATGGCTCCATCCTGCCACCATTGGAGGTTCTTTCTGCATTCCCGGTTACAGTGCTTTTTGGACTCCTAAGCTTCTCATATATCAGATCTTGCTGTCCTAAATAAGAAAAAAAAATTCGTCTGTGTATTGGAAGGTATTTAGATACTGTGTGGTTCATTTACCAAAGCAGACCAAAAATCAGACTTGATGTAGAGGACCTCACTTCAGTGAACTTGATGCACGTGAATACTCCTTCAGGAAGGCTTTATTTATCCTTCAGTTTTATTACATTAATTTTTTTCTTCATTGTTCCCCAAAACTGCTATATGAGACTTCTTCCAAGTATTTGAGAGGGGATATTCGTTGCTCTGTTAAATTCCCACAGACAGATGAACGGGCACAGGTGGAAAGGGGTTAAAAACTTAAAGAAAGGGTTTTATTAGTAGATAAACACATTGTTTACACTCAGAAGTTGCTTATTTCTATTTTTCCTGGTGTTTTAAAGCTGCTTCAGAAATACTGATGATACAAGATTTCTAGATAGTTAGCTAAGTATTGTTAGCTTTTATCAGTAACGTTATTACCTTTTTGTTTACATTAAAGATCACCGAAGCAAGCTTTTAAGACTTGCCTTAAATGAGTTTATGGTTTTAACTTTTGCATATGGTTATAACTCTCTGACAACCAATTCATGGTAAACCTAAAGAAAATCACTTTCTGCCACGGAGAATTTACTTCCTTGAGGTTATTGCGCCAAGATACACTTGAGCAAAACTTTTTGGATAATGTAACGATTAAATGAAAACACTGTAATTACTGGATATTATGGTTCACCAACTACTCAAATTAAATACGAATACTTCGCTACATCCTGCTAGAGTAAGAACTGATTTGACAAAGGTATATTAAACCAATGTATCTCTGAATATGACAAGGATCTGCAAAAAGATGCTCAATATTTTATGACAGCTAAACAATTTTAAAAGCTCCTGAAATAGCAATACTTTTACTTCTAAGCTTCACTACAAAGACTTCCAACTACCTTGTAATTTTGAGTTTACATCAGCTTTTGGCAGTATAGTGGCAACTGAGATATTATCAGTGGCTCAACTTACGTGCTCGGATCAGAAAATAATGTAGTTTCCTGTGGAATTCTATTGTTCTTCAGCTAACACAAAAGCAATGTTAATGCACCCTTGACCAGGAAACTAGAAACTTACACTGATGATAGGTGACAATACATGAGATGATAGGTTAGTAACCCTTTGTGAAGCTAAAGTTTGACCAGCTTTTGGGGTTAGAATTATACAACAACTTTTTGACTGTTGTCTTAGACTATCAAGTAAATGGCTGAGTTTGCCCAGGTAGGTGATTTAAAGAGCATTTTCCTTGCAGTTTGAGGGCAGAAGAAAATGTCAACTAACCTAGAGGACTACAAGGAGAATTCACTTATCAACCTGTCAAAATCACTGGTAGAGATCCTTTCTTTTACTGAATGCATTGGTTTGGAAGTTGAAGAAGAGTCCACAGTGTGTGCATGAAGGCAGATTGGATATATTGCTGTAAATTATGGAGTCAGTGAATTTATTCACATGATGAAAGACTATTCAAATTAGAATGGATGAAAGAACTGGGCCTCGATTTCTTGATAATTTTATTCTTAAACGACATTTTTTTTTTTTTATTGTACTTATCTCACTTTTAATTCTGGTCACAGAATGTTGGATTTTATTATATAATCATAACTTTGAAATAACATGAACTAAAGCACAGTTTTGAGCCTGAAATACCAGAGTACAGCATTGGAATAACTATGGAACAGGTTTGATGAGTCACTGAATCTGACTTTTCCTCTTCATTCTTTTATGTAGGATACGTCTTATATGCACTCATCATTTAAAATCTTCAGGTTTCTAATGTGATCTAGGCTCACTTGATAGTCAATGGAGAGGAAAGATATTTACAGATGACAAGTGATTCCACCTGCCTCCAGGATCCTACTCAATCTCTCCTACTGATGTGAAAACTTCATCAGAGTGAGCACACAGTCAGCTGACTTAGGCTAGACCTCTAGATTTTAAACAGCTCAGGCTAAATTATATGAATCCCATCATGAGCTACCAGCTCATGCCATTCCTCCTCCCCAAATAACAGGTGAAATGCACTAAACAATTCACATAGTTAAGTTTGATAAAGTGTTTCTCAGAAAGGATCAGAGGGAATAGATTTCTATATGAGTACTAAAATGAGAAATGTAAGTGTTAAATTGGAGCCGCACCTTTAAACACATTGAACGAGAGAATAGCGTGGAGAGCCTCTTGAGGAACATTATTTATTAACTGTTTTTGCTTAAAAGTAATTTACATTATTGCAGATACCTCATCTACTATTTTCTCCTTGTGTCAGATGTGTTCTATGAATCTGTTAGGTGTTCTATTTTTAAAGCCGATGTAGAACTTTTTAAATCCATTTTTTTCCCATTTTACAAAAAGGTTAGGGTCAGATAATAACTTCTTAATGGTCCCCAAAATCTGTGCTTTGGCTGAAGTGTTAAGCTGGGTTGTGGAAAGAAATACAGGATGGTGGCTGGAGCCCATTACACGCAATAAAGTGTTAAGCAATAGAATATTGTTAATGAAATGTTAAAGAACCATTTAAGAAAAATTAGCAATCAGGTGGTAGAAATGCAACTGTTTTAATTAATCCAAAAAGTGAATGAAAATTTTTGTTGGTTTTGCTTCATTTAGAGAGAATTATTAACATTTGCATTTCAACAGGCTACTCTATCCTCTGCCTTCCCCATCTCCTTGTCAGACTTTGAGATTAAAGACATTAATGTACTCTATCTCTGGAAAGCAAAGGCAGCCGCTCTATTTTGCAATAATTTCTTACTCTTTTTGAATTGCTTATTCAAAATACTGCAACTGCTTCCTAAATTTCATGTTAGCTGAGCCCTTAGTGAGAGATATGGGCATATTCAATCAGAATTACAATTGTATAGCAGGCTTCCTTCATAGATTAAAACAAGGTCCCAGGTTTAAATCCTTCTGGGTCCAAGGGTCTATCCTATTCCTGCAATAAGCATGTCAAGGCACTGACCTTGCATAATGGTCTCTTTTGGAAACACTGTTTCTTAGATACCTAAGCTCTGGCAATTTTCCAGCAGTACAGCCACTTTAGTCACAAGGGCACTTCAGAAAATCATACCTGTTGCCCTTCATCAGGCACAATAGGTTGTTTCTGTGTTGCAGCAGTATCCACTACCAGTTAGGGTTGTATTTGACCTGTGTGATCCTCCCCCATGCTGGATAGTGGGCAGCCTGTGCTGTGTGAGAGGGTGCCAATGAATCTGGATGAGATGCTGCTGAGATTGGCTAGGAAGGTTGGATGCTACTTAAGGTCCATGAGTGCGACCATGAGACTGATCATGGGGTCATATGGAAAGCTCCAGGGAGGTAGTTCACAGTGCAGCCTTGTTTTTCGTTATTTCGATGACACTCTCTGCTGATACTACTAGAGATGAAGAACCACAGGAAACTATTCTTCAAAGTGGTCCTTTACATGGCAACATTTAAACTAGGCATCAAAAACTAGGCATGGGGATTTCCTTGCCTCTTAGCTAGCTTTATTACATTATTAATGTGATCAGAGGCAATGCCTTATTAGTAAACGGTGATGACCAGTAGAAGATTCATAGTACGAAACAGTTCGTGATTGTCCTGGTTTCAGCTGGGATAGAGTTAATTGTCTTCCTAGTAGCTGGTACAGTGCTATGTTTTTGAGCTAGGTATGAGAAGAATGTTGATAACACACTGATGTTTTCAGTTGTTGCCAAGTAATGTTTAGTCTAAAGTCAAGGCTTTTTGGCTTCTCATGCCCAGCCAGCAAGAAGGCTGGAGGGGCACAAGCAGTTGGGAGGGGACACAGTCAGGGCAGCTGACCCAAAGTGGCCAATGGGTTATTCCATACCATGTGACGTATATAAACAGGGGGGAGTGGAGGGGAGGGGGATTGTTGCTCGGGGACTAATGGGGCATTGGTTGGTGGGTGGTGAGCAATTGCATGGTGCACCACTTGTATATTCCAATCCTTTTATTATTACTGTTGTCATTTTATTAGTGTTATCATTATCATTATTAGTTTCTTGTTTCTGTTGTATTAAACTGTTCTTATCTCAACCCACAAGTTTTACTTCTTTTCCTGATTTTCTCCCCCATCCCACTGGGTGTGGGGGGGAAGTGAGTGAGTGGCTGTGTGGTGCTTAGCTGCTGGCTGGGGTTGAACCATGACAGTGATGAGACAATATGCACATTACACAGATTTGGGGAGTTTTACATTGTGGTAACCGTAGTCTGAACTCCTGGACTGAAGCTCATTCATGGTTGGGGCTGCTGAGGTGCACTGTCAGAATACATTTTCCAGTTTAGCTCATCCAAATGGACCCCAGGTCTGCTCTCTGAAATTACTCCAGAACACCAATTAAAATGTGGTAAACGGGAGATGTTTGGGAGATGCGCACCTATTCTGAACTAAAACACAAACAGAGATTCACCAATAAGAAACATACTGGTTTGCTACTCAGTGGAAGTCCTGGCCTTATTTTGGAACCAACTAAATTAGAAGAAAGCAATATGCTTTAACTTGTATCACCATTTTCTTGGACTATTACTTCTACATATAAACTTCCAAGTCAAAATTACCTTGGGATGTAACTATTTCTAATCAGTCATGTTATAATTCGGTAACTTAAGCAATAAGCAGAATTTGGTTTAATTGGTCAAGAAAAATGTCCAAGTTTATGACACACAAGGACCCACTTCTGAAATGGCAAGGGTGTTTGCCAAGTAGGATTGAAACACATTTGAAAAACTGCAGTTTTATGCTGTACCACATACAACTTGAACTAAATATTACCCTGACCTCAATTCCATTAAGCCAAGTTCATTCTGTTACAATGCTGCTGACTTCAGCTGACTTATTCTAAGGGTGAATTTAGGCTGATAACTTTGACAAAATACAATGGTATCTAGAGGACTGCCAAAGACATTTGTCTTTATTTCCAGAACTCAGGCTTAAAAATCCTCTTACATTTAGTTTGTGAATTTCTGGTAGAACAACATGTAGCTATTCAGTATTATAGTATGAAATAGCAACATACCCTGTGAGTTATAGGGCTACAACTTAGTACAGGAGCTTTATGATATCAAAACTCACAGCAGAACTAAGGTGATTTACATATGCCCCAGAAATTTGAAGGTAAACATATAAATAAGTTTTCAAAGTGATTTTTTTTAATATGTATACTTTCTTTGGGTCCTATTTTCATTTCTGTGGGCTGTTGTTGTTCTTGGAACTTCTTGAGCTTCTGCTTCCGAACTACAGAACGACAATTTGCTTCAGATACCTTACAATGTAACTCCTATTCAAATACCCCAAACTACAGTCCTTCCCCAGATAAACCTCTTCTAACACCTGTGGATATATACAATGCCCACAGAGTTCAGCACACCTCCCTCCAAGCTCTTTCGAAAAATTTCCCATCATTAAATGCTGGGAGAAAAAAGGGATACAAAAATTATGACAAAAACTGTTGGGCTTTGATATCTGTGAATATTACAAAAGCCTTTTGACAGCTGATAGGCCAAGATGTCTCCCATAAATCATCATTTTCTTTGTACATGGGAATGCATCTTCTATAATAATAATAATCTATATTATTAAAGGTAGAGTTTATTGACAGTAGATTATATACATTTATAAATGGCAATAAGCCCTGTTTAAGGACAATGGAGTCAAATTTCCTATGGGAGGATTTGACACATTCCTGGATAGGAGAAGAATGGAGTGAAAAATAGGGCTAACAGTACGTAGGTCTTTCTTCCCACTAGCCAAACTATGAGTGAATCTCTTTATTTTGCACTGTACTTTTCTAGTATTTCCAGCAAATCTGTACAGCTGATATTTGGATCCCTTCAGAAATGCACTCCTGACAGCTGTGAGCAGATAGCAATAGAACTTATGTTACTGTCATTTGTTCTGGCAGTACATGTAGGTATCGTCATAAAACAGGATGACAGTCTGTTTACAGAAAAGCAAACTTGTGTTTGCATTTGATCGGCTGTATTAAGAAGGCTGAAAGCTGTTTTAATCCATCTAACATTCTTAGAGATAATGTCTACTTAATACAAGACCAACCAACATTTTTTTTCTGGAGACAAATAAGCATTAGAACGTGTTTCCAAGGATGTTTTCGATATATATTGTCATTAACATTGTTACTGTGCAGATGGAATTGAAGTCAGTCTATTAATGTTGGGTGCACTGATCTGTCATAGCACAAGAAGCAGTAGTGTGCAGAGAAAGAGCTATCATGCTCATCCTCAAGGGGACATTATGGATTTATGCCAATTATACTAGGTGAGAATCTTTCCCATGATGTATGGGTGTTACAGAGATATGAAAATGTTGCCCTTAGGCACAAAAGGCAGCATAGTTGTAGAAGTAATTTCCCTTTACCTCCAGCAGCAAGATGATATTTGCTTCTGAAAGACTTTCAATAAAGGAGAAAACCCAAGAATGCATCTTCTGTACTAATTTCAGATCAGACCAGATCAGTGCTTTTTCCTTTAAAAACCAAGCTGCTACCATTGTTCTTCTCCTTTCCACACCACTTCTTATGCTTTCCAGAATAAAAATAGACCCACATCTAGTTCCAAACAAGTGGTCCAGGTTTGATTTACCCATTGTTATCAGTTGTACTGCATCTCTAATGCATAGCTATCAGCCCTTACGGAAAGGCTCTTAGCTGATACAGTTGACAGATAATCAGGTGTGTGTTTGTCCAGCTGAGAAATGTTTTAAAATGGATGAGCCTGATGCTCATTTACACTGAAAATCTCTTGACCCTGCCCTGGCAACAAAAATTGGCCTTTCACACTCAGCCTATACCACCAGGGTGTTCAGTGTGACTAAATAGTATATATGTGGTGTTTATGTTTTCTCTAGGGAGAGCTTTGAGACAGCCGTCAGCCTGAATTCACCTCTATGGCTTTTCCCAGCTCTGATTTTTACAGGAAATCTTTTTAAGTTACAGCAAATATGTGCTGCAGATATACTTTTGCATTGCTATTGAGTAGGAAATGGGTGATAACTCACAGAAAATGCTGAAGATATTTGTGTCACAAAACATAAGATTCATCCCTTTTATGACTTTTTATAAGTTACAAAGTCCTTACATGCTAATTCAAGCATCATTTTTCCCCCCACCCGAAAACTATAGAGAGTGTCAGAGAAGTGAATCAGTTCACCAAAGAGGAGGCATGCATGATCTTGACAACACCATTCTCAAAATTTTAAAGATGCTTAATACAATTGCATTCACCACTTTTATTTTTTATTATCAAGGTTAATTTCCTCAGTTGAAGACCTATAAATTTTCAAATGCCTGATTAGAAATATTTCTTCAAATTAAAAAGATACCCTCCCAGGTTTTATCTGGTTTTTTCTTTTTTTTTTTTTAATGAGGTCTCATTGCCAATAATGTTAAAGTGATACCAAAACAGAAAAATGAAAAGATATAAACTATATCTAATATTTATGATGGGAACTCTCAAAAACGGAAACAGCGTTAGCCTGCATTTTGCTGCATATTCCAGCTAAATCAACAGAAACCATAATCTTCACTCAATTAATTTTATATTTTTTCCAGTGGGAAAAGCTCTGCATTTATTTTATGTGGAAGTGTGATAAACAAAACATTTCGTATTTTGATCTGTGTTCAGATAACTTTCAGCCCATGTGCTGTAAGAAAAGGGTAGCTTTGCATTTGTTTCAATGGGTTGTGCATGTGCCTTGGATACTCCTTGGTAAACTAGTGTAATGTCATGGAGTTATTGTGGGGGACATGAGAAGGGAGTTCATGATCAAATCACACTGCTATGAGATTTGAATCAAGCCGAGAAGGGAAAGGTTCTCCATTATCTAGCATATTTTGCAGTTAATGATCTTGTGCCATGTAGGCATGAAATTGTTGCCCTTTCCATGTTCTGGCCCTATTACAAGGATGTAAAAAGGTGCTCTCTTCTAAGACTGAGAAGACTCACAGTCCAAGCATTTAAATAAAATACTCAGGAAGAAAATACTTGTTCACCCGGTTATGAATATCCTCTCTGGAAAAAAGTGACCTGAAATGAAATAGGAAAATACAGTGGATGGGGGGTTATTTAAGCATATAGTTTTAGTGCATCTCATGCATAGTTAACTTCCATTCCTCTTTAATGTTTCATCCAAAGGACACAAGGGGTAGTTCTGGGATAATTCTGCAGCCACACATCACCTGCTGACAAGTTTATAACACTAATTTCTGGAGTCTATATGTCTCCAAAAGTCACACTGATAAAATATAGCTTCCCCTTTCCCTGCAGGCTCTGTTGCGCTGTGTTGCAGTATGTATATACAGGCTTACACGTTAAAGGCTGAAGTCCACACAAACCTATGCTTATATAGGCTAACTGTTTAAAAGCTTGGGAGGGAGCTATAAGCCCTTTAAGATCTCAGGGAGGAAGCCAAGTGCCTGGTAGAGGGATATGAAGGACTTTTAAACCAGAACAAAGTGGGGTTATCTGGGATTTGGGGTAGGGAGAGGGGGTGGTCTAGGGAAGAACTGCCTGTAAAGCTTTTCAGGTTGCTCAGGTGGCTCAAAATGTCATATTAAACAAAGCTGAGCAAGTCCCTGCTCTGCAGCCTGGCTGGGGAACTGGGAACTCCATCCCCTGGTAGGGAAGCTCAGGTCACGGGACCAGCTCAGAGCGACCGCTCCACATCTCTCCCTTGAGAAAACTGCATTTAAATATCCTGTGACTAAAATGGCCTTTCCTGGGGGGCATGCTCCCCCCTAGTGCACAACTGCCACAGCTGCCAACCCCAGCATGGAGTGGGCTGCGTTCCACCAGCCCCTGGGCCAAACTCACCACCATCTCCTCCTAGGAGGAGACAGACATGGTGCAGCCAAGGCACATCAGGGAAACTGCAGAAAGCAAAGCTAAAATGTTTGTAAATAAACAAAGGAAAGGAAATATGGGACATTCATAGCAGATCCTGGCTCAGACCTCCAGTAAATTTAAAGTGGGTGGGTCCTGCTGACCTCTGCATTCATTTTTACAAACTCTAGATCTGGCCCATTGACTTCTGACTGGCTGCCACGGCATATAGACATCCTAGAGTGACTGGAATGTAAAAAAGGAGTAAAAAACTGTTACTTTAATTGCTTTTGCTCATACCTTTAAGTACAAATATTTCCTCCAGGGTTACATCTAAATCTTTTAAAATAGTAAACTATACAACACACTTATTATTCTCTGCATGAAAAGTGATTTTAGTCTACTATGAATGTGCTGTTTTATAATTCACTGTTTCATAATCTTCAACGGGAAGAGAATGGAAAGGAAATTAACTCGTGTCAGTCATGTTGCTTTCTTCTAAGTCTCATACATACACTGTGAGAGAAAACAGATTAGCTGTTCCAGTACCTTGCATATTCTTTTTCATTATCTTACATTTTTCTGTTTTAAAAAGTTGTGTCCATGAATGTGAAGGACAAACGCATTAAGCTGAGTGAGGCACAATTCATAAAGATGCTTAACATGGAGAATTAGATTTTCTGCTGAACCATGTCTGTGGCTTGTTGTCCTCACTCCTCTCCAGAGACTGGCATATTTTTATCATGAGGTCTCGATCTGTATAAGCTGGGACTTTGCTTTAGGATGTGCAGGGTCACTGTGCTGGTATCAGATAATTTTCTTGGAGGGAAAGCAAAAAATCTGTGTGGAAGATTAGATCTAAATGCATGGTTTTGCCCAGAGCTGTTACTGAAGAGCTGATTTTTGTAGTGAGAGATGTCTCTCCTTTCATTTTCATGGCCTCATCTCCTTTTTTTCATGTTTGTCTCTTTGGATTCTCAGGAGGCTAGCTTATTCGATATAAAATACCTGGTGGACCCTGATATTGAGGGGATACACAGCAAGAAGAGGTGGGTGCAACTGATCGACATAAGAGAGGCCAAAACCCAACCGTGTATTACCTTAGCATGGCTTACTGGGATTTGCAGCCTTTTGCATAAATACTATAAAAACCAGCCATGGCTCAGGGGTTAGGGGAGTTGCTTAAAAATTCAGGGTCCTGGATTCAAACACCTGCTCTGCAATAGGTTGCTGGCATTATCTTAGGCCTAAGTTACTAACTGTAGACCTAAAACTTCTGAAAATGCTACAAGAAATTTTACTGAGATTCCATTTCACAAATGAAAAGAGAAATAGTGGTTTCATGACTCCTGCATGGGGATGTTGTAAGGCTAATTATACCAAAGACACAGTCTGACATTTCCATGAATGGAGATGGCAATGGGAGATGTGTAAGATTTGGTCCTTACATCTGAAGAAATATTAAAACTTCCAGGACGCATAAGCAAAGATATAATTAAGTCAGAACATTAATTAACCGGGTAAAAGCTAATGATATCTTTGTGGTAGGTAAGAGAATAATACCATTATCTTCTAAAGAGTGATAAGAGCTACAATCTCTGTCCTTGTCTGGCTGCTCTGTTCTCAGCACAGTTTCTCTGCTGGCTGCACGACCTAATTTTTTTTCCTTTTGCTCAAATTTCCATGCAAATCTTCTAGGCCGTTTTCCACTATATTTTGGTCCCTTGAGGTCCCCAGTTCTGCAATACAGAGAAGGAATCCTGCTTTGTTGCAGCAATTCCAGACAGCAATTGAAATGCACATGCATCAAAACCAGCCCTGATCTGTCCCTTTGCAGGCAGTGGCTGAGAACTAAACTGTCCCTCCGCACCACTGCAAGGTTTCAGGGGTGGCCCATCACATTTCCATTTTCCTTATCTATCCTCAGTCTCCTCTCTTAACATATGCCTAAACCTAAAAAACAACAAGTTGTTAAAGCAGATAGGGATGCTGTAGAGGTGAGAGCGATGGTGTTCTTTGATGATTATGACGTTTGGGAAATGCTGCGTTGTTTTGTTTTCCAAGAACTCTGAATTTTAGTGAGATCTGTCTGGCAAATGAACTTCCAGAGAGAGGGTGTGATTGAAGCAAATGTGGTAGGGACATTTATGCAATGTTATCACATACAAAAACCCCTCAAAACTAAGCACAAAAAAGAAGGCAGAGCACTGCAACAGTCCAACAAATGAACTTGGTCTGGCACAGCAGCCAATGTTTCTACAATAGGGATGAAAGCTGACACCGTGTGCTGGCTCACGGCACACACAACAATTTCATTCTAAATCTTTGTTTTACTCATTCTGTTTTTCTGAAACTTTCACTTTTAAAAGTAAATTTGTCCATGGTGGCTGTGCACTAGAAGGGCTTGAAAACATTGTGGAGAAGCTTTCAAGTGCTTTTGAACTATGCCATCTTTTGGCAAGAGTACTCATTCAAGAAAGCACAAAAAATAGGGTAGTACTTTACAAGAAGATGACTAAGAGTATACTGAAGCTGGAAGGTCACCAGCTTACCTGAGAGAGATGGGAGGGACAGCATCCACTGAGAGGGAAGGGACAGACCTGGGGGGGCTGAATTACCCTTCCCTCTACCCAGCTTACTGCTTTTCCACAAGATGCCTTAGGAGAGCCACATCTTTCCCTCCGTGTAAAGCCAGGCTGCTCAAAGACAGCTAATCCAGAGCCTCAGAGGTGATACAGGCATCGGCCTTTGCTAGGTTTATCCTAGACTGGCCTGTATCGCAAGACATCTTCCAACATAAAACTATACGGCTTCTGAAGGGTGTTACCTCCTGAGCCATTTCTTAATGTCCTACAGCAGAAGGAGGGATCCAGCAGACCACATACCATTTCTCAGCGAGACAAAGAGACTGGAAGTCAGACCAAGCAATTTTAGAGCTATGAAAGCCCTTTCTTCCCAAGGGAATTGTGCGAATAGTCAAGAAACGAAGCCAGTTTAGGCTGTCTGTATGTGCATATATCCTTTTACCTGGTGTGCTTCAAATTTTACAGACATCTTCAGCTGTCACTTGACAGCGCTCCTGTGAAACATCAAATGTATTTGCTTAACCTGGAGGAAGCTGGTAGCATAATATTCATCTGGTTTTTATTTAAAAGCTAGTTTAAACCTTCTGGAGGTACTTTTGTCTCACCATTTATTCATATATGAAGTAACTTTTAATAATTCATTTTGAGATTCTTCTGCAAAGTTATTACTTCAGTTCAAATTCTGTCCTGTTAGTTACCTTCTCATTCTGCACATCACAAAACTCTGGTTGATGTCAGTTCTCTTGATCCATGTGAAAGTAGTAACAGTGCTGTACCAGAAAAGTTTTCAGATGTGGACACATTGCTGGCTCAGGGGAGACTGCATTTTGCAGATAATATTTTAATGTATGATAGTTCCTGGTTCAGAGCTAAAGTGCTGGGGGAAAATGCACTTATTAAAATGCTAACTGAGTGTCTCCTCTGAAGTAATGATAACATCATCAAATTTCAGAACCATTGGGGCAGCTAAAGCTAGAGAATTGATTGACTCTCTTGCAAAGTGGCTCTAATTCAACTAATTAGATGTTGAATGGATGTTAAAGTTCAGCCTGAGTGATTCATTGCTTTTTCAGCAACTGTACCTTTCTCATTTAAAGTTTCTGAAAGTTAAAATATACCATAGTCATAGGTAAAAACATGAAATAGCTTTGTATTTGAATACCTATTTCTAAAATACTGCACCTGGCTTTTCACAAGGAATATAAAGCCTGATCATGCCTGTTCCACATAGAAATCCCATGAAATAGGCAAATTTACTCAAACAATTTCCCCAAAGTTTCCAAGATACTAGGTAAGAGCTATATGCTACGTACTGGAAATAAGAGCTTCAAATTGTGTGGTCCTAAGGATCTGTTAGCAGCTTAATCACGGCCACAAAAATTTTGGCACGTGTGCCCCAGTGGATGCCCCCAACTCTGCCTCCCTCCCCAAATTCAAGGCATGTAGTGTTTTAAGTCATGCACCATTACAGCACCCCAGCAAGCCCTCTTTCCTGTAGGGAAGAGGCCCTAATGCAAGGCAGTACAATGGTAGCTGTCTCCAGCATTTTGTGGTGGTTCGGGCCAGGCAGAGCTCAGCCCTCAGGCTGCGGTCCTGCGGGGATTCTTTTTGGAGGAAATCCTTTCTCAAGCAGGTCCCTCACATGTTGCTTGCCCCTGTGCCATACCACCACTTTGCTAGCACAGCTGTTGGAGGGCTATGGAAAAAAAACAGGCTCATGGTACTGATCCAGTTGGAAGTTAACCAATTTTCTCTTGCAAGGTTATTTTTCAACTGTGTCCATTCCCCAATTCAGGTAATTGCGTGGCTGCATGAACTGCTATCCTGGCACTGTGGAAGGAGGGGTATGGGACTCCCGCAGCTGGCATGGGCAGGCTTCACATGGACTGCCGCCATTCCAGGCACCTAATAAGGCAGAACACTGCCAGCCCTCCTTTTTTTAATAGTTACTGAATTACACCTGGTACCAGAAGTAAAATGTATTATGAAAATAGCTTGAGCAAAAAAATAGAACAACTAAAGCACTCAGCAGAGCTTAAACTCCAGAAATGTGGTTTAATCAGAGCTTCATATTGTGTCCATGAGCAGTGGCTGCCAGCAGAGTGGGAGAAACTCAGAGGTATCCTTATTCCCAGCAATGGCTAGCTCTAAGGACATAACGGTTTTCAGTTAACTCTGGAAGAACAGGTGAACTATGAACCTGGAACACTGCAACCTGAGAAACACAGCAATGTCTACAGGGTGCATGTGTACTTACAATATGTTATTAAGTGAAGTGCAAAATAAGTGAAATCCTGGAAGAGTTTAATTCTGCTGCCACAAGTAGAGCTGCAATCTCACTGTTGTGGGGAGGAGCAGCAATGAAGCCTCCAAAAAAAGGAAAGAGTCCTCCCAATGTCTGAGGGGTAAAAAAACCATGGGCACAGCACCAGGAGCCCTGGAGTTTAACCAGTAAAATTTACTGAGCAAAGGGATGCCTCTCTCCAGATGGACACCCAGGAAAGGCAGACAGTGCTCTAAATTCACAGGTATGACAGGGAACCCAAAATGCTACAGAGGGAGACCTGGGGGTAGAAGGCACATGGAGGCTGGGGCTGGAGTCTGCGGAAAGCAGCGGGTGGAGTGGTATGTGCCAAGACACTGGGAACATTTGGGAAGAGACATGTGAGTGAAGATGGAGAGCATTGCTTGACACATGTATGCACAGTAGTCATTGAAGGATGGTAGCAAAGCTCTTAGCTCAGAGGAATTTGTCCCCAGAGAAGCAGCTGGCCTGATTATTGGCTTGAAAAGAAATGGAGCACTAACTATTTTAAGCTGGACGAAGGTGCATTAGCCAAGCAGCTGCTGGGAACAGTGAAAGTCATGCTAACAAAAAACAGAGGCACTTGAAGGTAAAAGGGTAAAGCTAAAAGTGACAGCGGGGAGGTTGTCATGTGTCAATGAGTGTTTGAACTGTAAGTGTGTGAGTAAAGAGTATAGGAAAATTTGTAATGAGATCAAGCTAAAACTGCGTCAGCCCCTGCTCTACTATAGACCATCTAACTGGGAAAACAGGGGACCAAACCGAGTATGAAGAAATCTTCTAGGAAGAAGCAAATTCAGCAGGGTCCAAAGTAGAGCTGAGAGTGCACAGAGACCCCAGTCACCCCTGTGGGTTGTATCACAGACATTAGTGGAGGGGCATCAGCTTCCACAAGCTGAGGATGTGGCCCTTATCGCCTGGACATTTGGAGAGGACTGGGAGAAAGTAGAGTGAAACAACTTAAGGATGAAAACCTGGAGAAACAGAGAGTAGATAGTCCTTGGAGCAATTATGCATGTAATTTTTTCTCAAAAAATAAAGTGTCAGAACACCACAGAAGGAGTGTTTTAAGGCACTAACATAATGCCACATAAAGTGCTCTAGACCACACGTTGTATTATTTTGTACTTTTACCCTGATGAGGCACAGCAGAATATTTAGTATTTCTGGTTTGGCTGACCAGTTGTAAGGAACTCATTCTTGGCCAGCAACACTCCAGTGTCAGAAAGCTTTTTATGTTGGTTATATAAAATCCACCACACTGTCTACACAGTCTGTTTGCTTTCTGAAATATCCAGCCACACGTTAAGCTGGCCTTGATTCTTCTTTTAAGCTCAAATCAAGACTAAAACCCAATTTTTCTTGATCCACCTCATTCATAAATATAAGTGATGAGCAAAAGAAATGACAGAAGCATCAATGCAATATATGCTTTTCAAAACCTGGCTGCTGAATTTTGTTCTCTGCCTCTTAGCTATTTGGATCATTGGCTTTGGATTGTTGATTTGTAAGCCTCTCCTCCATGAATACGTTTAAAACTATAAATAAAAAGTGACTGGGTGAAATTTGTACTGCTGAATTATGTGAAAAAATACTGATTTTAATGGTACTCCAGTAAATCAAGCCTTAAGATTTTTCTAAACAAATACTTATATTGTTGATAATTATACTCAGTTCATTTAGTCATATGTGAAAACTTTCATTCAATTATTTCAGTTGTGCTAAGACTTTGTGCTTTAAAGTTAGTTGTGCTAAGCAGGGCTGAATCCGACAGCCTCCTGGCAGAGGCGAGGCTGCTGCAGCTCCATGCCCCAGGCGCAACCAGTAGCAAGACTGACCATGTATTCCCAGTAGGCACAGGCACTTGGATACAAGTGTGCAATACATATCTGCATACACACAGATTGACAAAGGCAGACACACAGAGCACTCACATGAACACAAACAGCATGGATGGCCTCATTTTCCTCCCCTCTTTGGTAGCTCAGGATGAAGCTATATTAGTGGGAATATACACATATATTTGCATTGTGTGTTGCTCCAGCAGCTGCTTGCCAGCCCTTAAGCTGTATTTCCCCTTGAGAGTAATAGCACTTTGGTGTCCTATGAGAAATGTGAAGAGGCATAAACATCAATTTTTGGGATAGGATCTCACACTATATTAAAGAGGACTGGACAATAGCAGGGGTAAGCATATAGATTATAATGAAATTAAGAAAAAATTATGGACATGCTAAAGGCTACATTTTAAAAAATGACAAATGTTTTCCCTTGGCAAAAGATATCAGTCATTTACTGTAGACTCAAAGATGACCATTTTTTCCTCACATATTTGATGTCTTCATTACTATTATTACAGAAAATTCTCAATGTCAGCAGAAATAAATAATTACATGGTGGTTTCAGTAAGGAATGAATTCCACCGTGTTTTAAGCTTTCTGCCTGTGTCACCATCTGTATTTCTAATCAGGGGCCTCTGCCACACACCTATTACAGTTTCATGCTATGACAGATTGAGAAATCTGAAAGAAACAGTCAGACCCACAGCTGCAATTTAAAACATCAGTGTGTGCTTCGGAGCAGTGGTTCATTGCCATTGTTCAGACGTCAGGTCTCAGGCTCCCTGAAAAATGAAGTGGGCTTGAAAATAAAATTTTTAAAATAATCTCTTTAGGGTTGTCTCACTTACGAGCCACTAAAACTGAGATAGCCGAGGTTTTCTGTACAGTCACAAAGGCTCAATGAGCTCTGTCGCTCTCTTCTTATGTCCTCTTCTCTCCCTGGCTCCTCCTCCTGGGTTTCTTAGCTTTGTCCGTGGATGGGAAAGCTGAGCAGAATAGCAGCCACTATTCAAATAAGCCTGAGCATGGCTAGTGTGAAATAGTTGGAGCTGATAACATGCAAAACAACACTTCTGAGGAGGAGGAAAACAAAAGGTAATTGGGCAGTAAACAAGGTTTGTTTTTGTTTGAGGCTGTGGGTTGGTACATTTTCAAGTTGCCATTTTGCCTGGCTGAAGTTCTCCGATCCTCGGTCTCCTGCTGGAAAGGCACATGCATCCCCGTGGAGGGTTGTGCCTTCCCCAAAGTGGACACCATGCAAAGGTGGAACAGGAGCCAAGCTGATCAGCCCTGGTAGGGAGCCACTGGTTCATACCATAGCTCACATGTCTGACAGAGATGCCCTACAGTGCTGGGCAAACACACACAGCACCATGATTCTTGCAGCATCACTTTTGTAAAACACAAACTGTAGGAAGAGGTCTCGTGTTTCTTGAAATGGGCCTCCTTTGCATTCCTCACTTTTATCCTCCTCACTGCATGAGTGCAGACAGATGGCTTACTCATCTGGAAGCACAAGTCACAGCTAACCTTGTCCTTTCAAGTGTGGTGTATCAGTGAAATTTTCCTGGTAAAAGCTTAGGACTTCCCTGAATAATTGATATGCCTAAAATTTAATTTGCCTTTCATCCAGTTGTTTTTATAGTCACCCAGTAAAGGATGTTTGCACATGTTTTGATTGCCTTCTCTGGAAAGACTTAATCTTGCTTTCCTTGCTGGCCTGGCACAAAGACAACATCTTAAGGTGGCATTGCCTGAGGAATAACCATGAGGAAGAAAGTGTGTCTCCAAGAGGAGTTCACATAAAGGACAATCAACCCTTTGGAAGCAAACTGTTGCCCTTGCAGCATCCAAAGTCAACCCTGCTTTCATGCCCCAGAAGATCTGTGCCACCGTGGCTGCCTTACTTTGCTCCCTCCTCATCTTTCAGGCAAATAAACAAAGGTGCAGCATTGGAAAGGGGCATAATTTTACTCTTTTCAGCTGAGAGTTGTGGACCTTGGAGTCTTGCATGGGTGTAATGAAAAGAGTACCCAGTCTTTCTTCTTTTACACGGCTGTGCAAGAGCATACTTTCACACACTGTATTAGAACTGAATGCTTTTCTCACAGCCTATCCTGGTTTTGGAGATATTTCCCCTTTTCTTTCCACAAAAGTCAAGCAAACCCCAAAGATAAGCATGGTTTTTTTTGGTCAAGCATTCCAGTTCTACTCTAGTTTGAAAAGGCAAGGTACATTTGTTACTCATAGCAGTGGAAAATCTGAGATGCATGATACCAAGAGACAAGAAAATAGGGCTTTAAATCTATATGTTAACTATGGGCATAAAAAAACCCAGAATGGACCAGAAATTACTGATTTAACCATTAAATGAAACCATATATCTAAAATTATTTATACATTTTAATTATTTCAGGACAAAATTCTGGAGACAAGTTTTATAGCTATTAGGATTTATTGGAACATTGGATAATGCATAAAAGAACAAGGTAATGAATGCTGCTGCATACAGGAATGAGCAAAGCTGTAATACTCAAGCAGCAATAGGGAAGATTATATTTATACTATTGATGAACATACTGTTCAGTAGTGATACAAGGTGGTTGTAATGTCATCACAGAAAGGAACGTCACTACCAAAGACCTTTCCGTAACCTCCCCCCCGGTGATTATTTTTCAGACATAAAAGAACAACTTTATTTCTGGTGCAACTTTATTGGGATTCTTTCTCATACCTAATCTCTAAACTGTCTGGTGACATAACATAAGCATTTTGTCTTATATCCTATCATGATGGAATAAGTATTAGTAAATAAACTTCTCTGATGGTCCTACACACAAATACCTACAAGCTTGTTTAGTTGGAGATTCTTTTATCAAGACTGAAAACAACACTTCCTTGATTTGAACTGTCAGATCATCTTGGAAAAGAAAAAGTGAGATACTTATATCTTAAAAATGCAATCTATAAATGCAAATAAGTTAGAAAAAGGCACTAATGATACTGCAAAATCGTAACGTTCATGAACTGGTGATATTCTTGTGCCTGTGTTAACAAGTTATAAACAATTTGTAGATCTCTATTATTTGAATTTATGTGTTGACATGGTTGCAAAATCACTTAAGATTTGTTTATTACTCTTGATTTATGTATTTATATTCATTACAGATTTCTTTGCATTGCAGCTGATTGCATAGAGCAAAAACCAAGAATGTAAAAATATAGCAGGATGGCTAAGCAGGTGTTAACACAAAGGTGCTGAAAACATAGATGACTGCTTTTTGTACATCAGACATCAGCATGAATTCTTTGAATTCTTTTTTTAGTCACGTGCAATGTTTTTTGTGTTTTGGCAGAAGAAAATAGTCCTCACCAAGACTGATGCTGAGAAATCCTGGAAAAAAGAAGGAAGGTTTTAAAGAAGGAAAAGAATCAGGTGATTCTGTCAGATGGAGAAATGACTTCAGGTATCAAAACCCAGCTGCGTAGCAGAGTTATTAATTAACAAAAAGTTTAACAAAATTAAATACTTTGCAATTCACTGCTTGGTACCCGTTTTCATGTGACAAGTCTGGCTTTTTGGCTCAAAGGTACTCTTCAGCAAATGGAACAGGAGGAAGAGGATATCAAAGAGGGTGAGAACAAAGTATGGAAAAAAAAAAAATCAGGTGATTAGCATAATGAAATGGTAACATACCAAATTACTTTCTACCTGCTGAGGTGTTACCCCACAGTATTTTCAGTTTTTCTTGTAAACATTATATAAGAACAACTGATTGTCTAGTTTTAATTTTTACATCATGCTACATTAACCCAAGCAAAGCAGAAAAATGCTGTAATTAGGGTATGTGTTTTTTCAGTCCATAAATATCCAGAAGGCAATGTGTGGCAGCAACTCCCAGGAGGTTTTGGTGGTGATTTTGGTCATGAATCTAGCCCTATTTTAAACTCGTTATTAGAAGAGAGTAATGCAGCTGTGAGTGGGACCAGCAATGGATAACTGCATTGGTTTGATAGGCAAAGCCAGTGAAACATATGGTGCAGCTGAAAACTTGTGTGAAAATTAAGCAGAGCAATGCTGTAAGGAATGAATGCTGCTGGAACAACAGAACAGGATACAAAAAGAGAAGGCCTGAAGTAGCAAATTAGAGCAAATTAATCCATGTAGTATTTTTTCCTACAGATTTATATGGAACTCAATAACTTATTTCCTTGGCTTTGACCTTGAAATCTCCATGGATTTTCACAACAACTTCTAATGATACATGATGGGGCTGACAGAACATCATTAGATCTGGTAGGCCATATGCTAGAAGCCAGATTTTCATCTGCATGAAGGCCATTTCACATCACAACAGATATAAAAAGGGAGGAGAAGACTTTTAAGAAAGTCACTACATTTCTAAATCTTCACATTGATAGTCTCAAGAACAGTGCCCTGGAAGCTGATTATTACTGAGGAATTTCAGAGTGGAAAGCACGAATATGGCATGGGAATTTGTCTTTGGGCTAACAGAATGGGTGGCATAAGGATAAATACAATACAATAGATATTTATTTTTCAGATTTCTTCTCTGCAAATTTGCAGACAAGAAGTCCTCTAGGTACTTATTTTAGTTTTATAACATTGTTGTCACCTCAGAACCCTGGGAAGTTTTTGATCACTCATACAATCAAGGTGCTGTATGTTCTTTCCTTAACCAAATTATATTTGTGGAAAGATCAGAATATAACTAACTGAACTTTAGAAGAATAATTGGCTTAAAAAACTTAATGATTTGAATGGCTTTGGAATTTACACGAGCAGAGCAAATAATTTTTATTTAGCTCATCTTAAGTAACAGTGCTGTGCTATGGTTAAAACCTATACCACAGCTCTGGTCAGACATATATAATTCCTACACTTTTTGGTGAGAAAAGGAATATATTGGGGTTCTCTATCAGGTCAAGAAAAATGTCAGCGGGAATTCAGTGGAAAAGGCCTCTGTCCTTCTAAATTCTGAGATACTGGGGCAGAGTTTGCACCTTGGGACACCATAAGGTACAAATTGAAACCAGTATCCCTGAAATCTTCTTGCCATTTTTTTTACAACTATGTTGTTTCTAGCACTGTATTGGATTTCAGCTTGGCAAACTTTGAATAAATATATATTGTCTAAACACTTTTATCTGTTACTTAGTTTAACTAGCAATCTAAAATCACAACAGAAGAGGTTCTGGAAAGATGTCTCTTTTTTCTCTATTTTGCTTTGTGAATAATTATGAAAACTAGTTGACAGAGAAAGATAGTCACATATATGTGCTCATAGGTTTATGTCATTTTTTTTTATTAATGAAGGGAGTAACAGAGCTTGACAGTTTTGAGCACCTGCCTAACTCTCATAACAGGTTTCACTTTCATAGGTAATTTTGTAATGACCCCTTGTTTCAAGAGAATTAATTAACTATCTGTTTCATAAACTTGGTGAGGTCCTTGTTCAGAGAGGATGATATTCTTGTTTGTGACAATATTTCATAGAGGATATGGGGAGAAAGTGCAATAGGTTCCAGCAGAAACTCCACAAAACATCTGCCAAAAGCCCAGCACTCAGAGCTTTCTTGGTAAGAACTGACTTTCTCCCTGCAATTTGGGAACCACCTGTACTATTAATGCTTACAGTAGACAGAGTATTTGCACATGCTGCTCCTTCTTCTCTCACCCCTCATCACACAGCTGTGTTGCTAAGTGGTACCCAGGCATTGCAGGTACTGCTGAAGGAGGCTTGCTTCAGGGCAGCGATAACCAAGGTCCCTCTGCCAGTACAGCCCTGGGAGAGGAAAGGCTTGTAGTACAGAGGGGTCAGAAGGGATGGATGCTTTCAACAAATTAGGATGCAGGCCAGAAGTAGAAATGATTTTTCTGCCTCTTCCAGATGTGAAATCTCCTTGCATCACAGGGTTGTGGGGCAGACAGCGCTGGGACTGGAGAAATGCTGCGAGTTAACTGGACAGGAGCAGCGATGCAAGGAGCACCAAGGAAGAAAAATAAAACTTGCCAAACCCAAAACTCATACAAAATAACATTTCTTCAAACAATGTTTTGAGGCATGCTGAGTGCCATGAAGGGAGAAATTAATCTAACAAAGTGGTATTCTTAAATCCAGCTTCTCCCATGGCTGCTTGTCGTCAGAGCAGCTGGTGCCTGCATGCCAAAGGGGATGTTTTCTCAGCGGGAGCTACTTAAATGTAAAAGAACCAAGCTTTCTCTGCAGTTTTAAACTCGTTAGTCAGTTATCAAGGATCTGGATTATTTGGGGGCTCAATCAATGAAGTGAGATAGATCATTTCCCACTGTTCCGGAAAGATACTAACCAGTAACTCTGGGCCAGATCCCGAATACGTAGCAGAGCTGTTGTGAGAAGTATTCTTGCCCTACTGACATTTGCTGATTTATAGGGCAGTGGGAACCGTCCACCCATCCTTTCCCCCCAAAACTTGCTCCTGCTTGCCCAAGTCTGCCAAGTCTCGGACCCACTGAGCAGGACTCATACCTTTGACTACTGTACCATCCTCCCCTGCTGCAACACCAGGCTTTTGTATGCGCGTAGCATCATGGCACAGCCCCTGTCCAGTCCCAGTGAACTGCGTGTAGATACTGTCCATCTGGCCAGTGACCAGCTTCACCTAAGGTATGCAGGAGTTAGGTCATGGGGAAAGATGGGCTGTGGCAGCGCACTGAGCTGGGAATAGCTGTAGGGCTCAGCAGCTCAGCTGAGAGCAAGCTGTGAGGACACCTGAAAGGAGAACAAAGACTGTCACTTCATAGCAAATAACACTTGACAGCTGCCTTTTGTCTGCCATCAATCTTCTTTTCTCAATATTTTCAAAATAATCTGAACTTCCAGTGAAGACAGGGAGCATTTCAGTACCTTCTGGCATAAGACTTCCCATAGTTTCCCATTTCTTACCGCCTGTTTGTCCAGGAGCTTTTAGCAAGATTAGAAATCCTTCACATGTACTTCACATTTGTGGAACGGCCACACTGTGGGATTACCATGTTGTGAACTACACTGCTGTCCATCTCGGAGGATGCTTTGCTGGGAGGATGGGCTGCAGCTTGAGGTGGAGCCTGCCAGTGGCCTTGTTGGCAGGTGTGTGCATGCTCCTCACACCTACTGCTATTCCTGCACCAACTCTTCATGCAAACAGGCTACACCAATGTAGTTTCATCTTTGGCAGAAAAATGTCCCAAGCAGTGTTAGCACAGATGACAACAAATGGATTTGGGAGGTATTTTCTGAGCAGACCAGAAGTGTTCCCCAAAGTGGCTGGCTCAGCTGGTGAGGGATGGTGGTGGTGGTGTTCTCTCTGAAGCTCAGGTACCGTGAGTTTTTTTCTCAAATACTACAACTGGGGCACACTCAGGATGCCCAGTAAGGAACCTGTAGGACCAGGCAATATGTACCATCAAGGAATTTGAAATTAACAACATTGCCAGGGAGTCTGTTGCAGAGTCGTATAAAAATGGCCACTGTGAACCTTGCTTTGTGCTCTCTCTCATTGTATCTCAAGAACAATACAACTGAAACGCAACCAAAAAATTCAAGCCTTGTTACAGCATCCACCCAAAGTTTCTCAGTATATTTTAACTACCACCCAAACCAAAGTCCTGAAGCCAACTGCAGGCTACTCTTCTCCTGGCTTCTATACAGCATCTTGTGTTAGTTGATAATTGCCTTCCTAAAACTGTTTAAATTAGTCCCAGCTGCCCTGGACTGTTGTCAAAGCTCCTGTTATCAGGAAGTAACTGCTGGTTTTGCAGATCCAGACTTTTCCTGGATCAAAAGGAAGAAATGGAAACTGCTATTGCTCCTTTCAGGCAGATTAAGCCCATAGGAGATTGAGGTATAGAAGGGGAGGAATAATTTTTCTCTGGCCTGAGGAAGAATTCTTTATAACAACCATGCATTAGATAAATAACTGGGTTGATTTTCTCCAATTTCTGATAATTGTATGAATAGGGTTTTTAAACATATTTAATTTTAAAGCAAAACCTTTGTTCTTGGGAGAATGGAAAGAAATTGGAGAGAATAAGGAAAAATGTAACATAAAAACACCCGTTATATTTAGTGATACACTTGAAGAAATAGCAAGGGAGATAATTTTACCACGATCTTGCTCTGATCACATCATGACTCTGTTCCTGACTTCTGTAGTACTTGGCTTCACTTTTAATACCCTGTCCAATGTCTCCCTTCCTTACCTCTCACTCTACTTGCTGGACTAATCTTTGTCTAACACAGTTTGTCTAACAACAATTTCCATAATTTCTGAAATTTTCCAGCAAATGTGAGCACCTTTCTCTCGTGCTGCCCAGCAGCTCGGTGGATCTGCCTCTGTATCTCGCCAGTCCTTCCACTGCCACAACACAACAGTATGTGCTGGTGTGGCAATGCCACTGTGGTTTGTACCGACAACTTTTTTCTCATTGTTTATCTTCCTCCCTTTGAAGAAGACGTTCCCTCCGAAGAAGACTTTCCCTTCTTCTTCAGATAAAGAGGGCTGAAGTTCATATCCATAGGAATAAACTGCTGGAAGAGACCATTAACACAGAAGAGAAAAGGTCATTGATTCTTCTAGTACAGGTAAAGTTATCGAGGAAAAACTGCAGGTGCAGGAGAGGGATAGCCTGAAGAACCGGAGGGACAGTAGTGCCATAGCCTGAAAAATGGGGAGTGCAGATGGAAAACATCATTCTTCTGATTCACTGCCAAGTAATTAAACATAGGTATGGCCTGTCATTAGAAAGTTTTCTATCTTTAATGCATTTAAAGGGAAATAACACATCTAAATGGCTAAGCTTTGGTTCATCTTTACTATATCATCTTGAAGCTTCTTGTGTGATCTTGGAAAAGTTGCTTCTTTAACCTGTAGCTCAATTTCAACTCTTAACAGTGTTTATTTGCACTAAATAAATGATACTAATATACTTGTGTGCTTTAATAATGAGAACCATGAGAGTAGCCTGAATGGATCTTGCCTGGACAAGCCCTCTCATCTACACATGGCCCAAAGACCCTGTGCAAGCTGGTATAACTTCTGAGTTGGATCTAACCTGGAAGTTGGCCCAGGTGACCTCTACGGGTGTCTCCCAGCCTAAATTACTCTGTGATCCCATGGCATGCAGAAGAAATCTAGACCAGAAGCTCATGAAATAGAGATACTTGGAGCACTCCAACCTCTGCCGCTAATATTATGGGCTTTGTACATAGTAATGCTGGGGTTCCACTGAAGTCAATGTCAGTATTTTTAAAGTAACACCAGGCATGTAGATAGTAATGAAAATATGTCTATTCCTTCTAGTTAGACAGAATTCAGTGCGATTAATTGCAGCAAGTGCTGAAATACCCTTTTTGTAGCAGTCATTACTACAAGTAAAAGATATAGAGATGGAGAGATGGAGATAGAGAAATGCAGCAGTGCTCAGACATGATTAATTTTTCATATTTCTAGTAAAAAAATTGTTTGCATGTGTCTAACCAGGAAGGATCCAGCCAGCTTACAAGCTCATGCAAAGACTTACTGCACCAAATTGTAAACTTCTCTAACAAGTAAGGCTTCTAGGGACTGCAGGAGAGAGACCTGCAAGTTTATATGTTCATAAATTTAATACGTTCCTAATACCTGTATCTATCTATCTATCTATGCAAACACATATATTTACACACACACAGAGAAAGCAGATATATAAGGAGAGTGAAAATACATATAAAATCCAACATGTGTCAATAGTTACTCCACAATACTTCTGGTACTTGCCTTTTAAGTAATTCTGTCAAGCACTTGCTAACACGTAGTGATTGTATATATACCAGACTGGAAGATACCCAGTATAATCACAATTGAAGAAATCTACCAAATACTACAACCTGGGCAAGAGTGTTTATAATTTAGGCTGGAAATTTCCAAGAAGCCTTTAAGTGATTTCCGAACTCAAACAAACAGACCAAATTATTTATATGCCTTTTAAAAATTCTACCTGTGTTCTTTCCTGATTTATTGATTCTAAGCATGGTGATTTTAGGTTTATCAATTTAACTGAAGATATTATATTTACAAGAAGGATATAATAATGTGTGAGCTTTCCAGACAATTTTAGACTGATGTAGCTCTTCTAATCTGTCTGTTTTCTGCTGTGGAGATAGTGTAATTAGTTTGTCCCTCTCAACCGCTTTCACAACATCCCACAGGATATATGGGCTAATTTCTTCCATGTTGCTATAGAAAAAGTATTATCTTACAATATCTCCAGCTGAGATATTATGCCACAAATCCTTTTCAGAAGCTGAGTTTCACAAGCATTCCCAGAGAGCTGTAGATAAAGAGAGCCATATTTGTAGGCATTAGCAAGAAGGAAATGAAACAGCAGATACACACTACAGTAGGAACTCGTGTAAAATTAGTCATCAGTACATGTCCCCCTGGAAAAAGACTGATTGAATGTGGGTTTCCAGAAAATGAGTGTAGAAAAAGAATGATCAGGTGTAATAGAATATGCTCTTCATCCACAGAGCACAAAATTCAACCTCTGCAGAGGGTGATTCCCTTAACAGCAACTTATGATTTATTTTGTCAATTTAAGAGGAGGATAGATAGGAGACAGACAAAAAGTCATCTATTTTAAGATTTAAAATCACTGCAGGACTAAAAAACCCCACATGTAAAAGTACCTTTTCTGAAATTTGTGATAGCTTTTTGGAAGAGTTTCTTTGGAAAAACCCATAGTATCATGGAATTTTAATCTTCATAGGAATACTATTGCAGATAAGCAACACAGTTTGGGCAGACAGCCTAAGTTAGCCACTTTGGAGAACAGAAAATTACATGCTGGAATTCTACAGTGGGTATGGGTTTCAGAAAATGGAGAACTGTCTGAAAAAAGAATTGTCTAAAATCTGAGAACTGTTTTCATAATCACTTAAACATTGAAACTAGGGTAACACTGAAAAGAATACCTTATTCAAATTTGGAATATAAAATACACTCTAGTGGTATTGCTGGCCCCTTTTATTTATGCCTCGCACATGTACCTGGAAGGAAATTTTTTTTCTTTAAGACTTTCTGTGAAGGGATAGCAACGTAGACACTCTGGAAAAAAAAATATTTTTTGCATGCAGATTGCCTCTGAGAATGTTCGCACAACTATCTTGAAAGCTCTTTGTGGTCCTGGGCCCATCCACACAGAGATGAAAACAATACTGTATGACTGGTGATGGATAGCACAACATGAAGAACGGAGCAGTTACAAAGGAGAAGCACTGCAAGCAATAAGTGGAGCAAACGTTTTGCAAGTGTCTCATACTTTGAAACAGGTTTCCAAAGAATATTCATTCAATCATTCCAAATAACAAACACATTTCTAAAAATTGGGCTGTAAGAGTAGTGTCATGGGTATACATTTAGTAATGCTGCAAATGGTTTTTTTTTGCCCTAATGATAACCATGCCTTGTTCATGCAGGAATGGTAGGAGGGTCTCTGCCCTTTGATGTGGTTACTCTGCACCATTCTGAGGACATATGCACACTGTAAAGTCTCCCAGCTGACCGTCTGAGAAAACACACCCTCTTCAAACCACCAAAATAAATGGCCTAAAATCAAGCTGGGTGAGCAGGGGACACACGAGCACCACAGATCTACCACAACAAGCTTCATAGATCACCCTCAGGAGTAGCCTTTGCACATGTAGAAGGTGTTGACAGGGTTCCAGGGGCTGAAATTGTGCTGCCAAGATGGGGAAGACCATGGGTGAGCACAGCCCATGCGAGAGGATGCATTTGCTTGTGGCCCAAAACGGAGGCTCCAGCCCTCTGCCACCACAGCCCTGGCAGAGAGCAGCACGGGGAAGCTCCTCAGCTTCCAGCTTGTAGCCACAGGTCAAGTCTTTCCCTCAGGAAATTATTTTAACAAAGTGTGTCCTGGCAGATATCCCAGAAGTGTGCCTGGTGTCTGTAAAACAGCAGGACATTCCTGAGCAGGGGACTCTATGTATGCGTGTGTGTGTATTTATGTATATGTGTGTATATATGTGTATACACCCACAAATACCTGACACACTTTGTAGTTAATTCACTTCCTAATAGGGAGGAAATACACTGAAATAAGAAAAGATTATCCGCTTTTTCTAAGCATAACCTTTCCTTTCCTTCATGGACTGTAAAATCTCAGAGACTAAACTTATCTCCAGTGTACCACCCATCCCAGACATCAGGCTTACATAATTTTGAGTAAGCACCTATTGCACCTGGGAAAAAGTTCAAAATAAGTCCTTGAAAGCTGTTCTTTATAATTTGTAATTTTGGGGGATTTTTTTTTGTTTAATGTATTATGATGCTGCAGGTGTGCAAAGCTGTCCTGGGATCTAGAACATCAGGACAATCCCAAGAGAGGTGGGTTAGTGGGCAGGCGGTGGAGCTGCGGTCAAAGGTTCAGTCATTTTTTCAGGCAGTTGTTCAATTCAGTGCATGGCTATCACTAGTTAAGTGCTGTCTTGAATTTTAATGGTGTCCTTCAATTTCTTGGACAAACAGGAAATAGGGAAAGCAACAAGCAGAAGAGAAAGATTTTCATAAAGAAATGGTGGTTCTTCTCCACTGTGGTGGGAGCTCATTTGTTTCCCACTTGGTGTTTGGGAGGCTTTTGTCCAGAGGTAATGCAAATTAAAGGGTAGTAGCTGGGCCTGCTGCTAGTGACACTCAGGGGTGATCTCAGTCACTTCAGCAGTCATGTGGTGCTCTGCCTGTTGGTGTCAACAGGATCTGTGCAGACAGGGTGATGAGGATGTGGCCTCAAGTTTATCATAACCTGATAAAGGCAAGAAGATGAGAGGTGAAAACTGAAATATTTAGCTACATTTCTGTGGCTTTTGGTCTTCTCAAATGGGCTGAATATAAAACATTGCCCCAGTAAGAAACATCTACAATATCTAAGAAAATATTTACTAAATGACCCAAATGCTGTGAATTTAAGTTCTAAAGTGTATTTCAGTTTAGCTTTCTCCTGGGTGAACTGACAGCAAGACAAGTCTTTCTAAAATGGTATTTGTTGTGTACTAAGATTTCCAGCCTGAGGGTTAAATAATTCTTTTTTTTTTTTAAATGCAGAGCTACTGCAAACTGACTAAAACCAAGAAAGAATTTAAAGGAATTCGCTGTCTGTTGGATCTGCCTCAGTATGATCCAGAATAACGTGACAAGCATTGTTGCATTTCCCACATTGCTATTACAAGACCCAAATCTGGACTGTGTCCTCTGTTGAACTCCTCTGTTGCACTGAGAGGTTTAGAGATATTCCTTTAGTGTTGTACATCCTATTAAGGACTGTCTTGGAGAAATACCCCGAGTAAATGCACACACACAGAAGTCAAGCAGAGTTGGGGGATTAGCCACTAGTAACTTTAGCAACTGACTGGAAGCTCTCGGGGAGCATGGCTACACCACTCAGAGGTCTGGGGAGGAACTGCCAATCTACACCAAGGAATTCAGGACACAGTCATGCACCCAAAGCACAGTCCTTTTGGAAATTATGCCTGACATGCAGAAGGTCCAGAGTTCTGCTTATTTAGGTTTAAACCAATAGCAATGTAAGCTACATCCAACCAAAGGTGTGCGTGAGTGAAGGGGCTCAGCTACATCAGTGAAGCTTTGCCAAAATCAAAGATGTTGATTTGCTCCATGTAAAACCTTTAATATGCTCTCTACTTTGAAGATAAAATTTACAGAAATGTTTTCCAAAGATTGCATTGTCTTGCTTTGTGGTCAATAGTTTGTCCGAGATAGATACTGGCAATATTACAAAACATATTTAAACATTTAGTCTCTATATGTGCAGAGCCAGTCTTCACTGTCTAGCTCACTGCTGTCCACCTAGAGTCTAGATTTAGACTTCTTATGCACAGAGATGACAGACTGAGAGTGCCATCTTCAAAAACAGGTTTGTGCCTAAGTTTATATCAGAAGAAAATCTAAGCCTAAAAATGATTGATCACTAATACAGCTCAAAATCTGCCAGAGCAGAAGGGAGAGATTTTTCTTCCTTTTGTGTGGAAATCCTCAAGTGAAAAGGAAGGAAAGAATTTAATAGCCAAGGGACAAAGAAAAGGGTAAGAAAACCATTTTAATTTTGGAATAAACTCTTATCTGAACCTGCTGACATAATTACAGGTCATCTCCACAATTCATAAAAAGTGGCAAAAATTCAGGTTTGGAAGTCTTGAACCTTCACAGATATGCCAAAGTTTCACAGACCAAATTCAGCCAGCAATTTCAAATATTTCCAAGCTGAAAAAGCCCTTTAAGAAAACTGTACTTATTTTGTTTGTTAACAGAGATAATCAAACGGAATTTTAGGCCTTGTTGTGCCAGGCTGCAGTTCACCAGCATAAAAAATTAAGTCACTCTTGCTGGAGAAAAAGTAAATTAATGAGTTCTTAATAAATAGTTTAACAGTCAGTGTCAAAAAATTGTATGCTCACAGTAATGACACGGCAGTGACTTATGCTGGATTCGTCTTCGAAAACCAAGTTCTAGGGATTGCAAAGTGATGCCCATAGAATAATACACAGTGGGCAGCCAGAGAGTGAGGTAGGGGCTCAGCTATACTCCATCCCCTTTGAAATATTGAAATAGGCCTTCTGCCAGGTGTGTATGAGATGCATGGTGGTAGCTGTGCAGGAGCCCGGGCCTGCCCTGGCCTGGTGATGTGTCTCGGTGGTGCAGAGCTAAGGATGAGTCCCAGGGTCACAGTGATGCTGCTGCTGGTAATGTCTGGCCCCTGTCATGCTCCCAGGCAGTGACTGGGTGTTGGAAGCAGCATTGACTCGATGCACGTTTGGACAGAGAAAAGTAGGGTGAAGAGGCAGATAAATAGGGCTGCAAAAGTTGCTGCTCTTTCTCCAAATGCAGTGAAGTTTTCCTTCCTTGCTGTCACCTGTATGTTAAAAGGGCTCTGTGTTTCTCTTTCATGTGATAATTAACAGGAACATTTAGATTGGATCTAGCACTCTTCGCGGTGGTGCCCCCATGGGCGATGCTGCAAAAGTTAACATCTTTATAAATAATATGGAGCATTCGCAGGCAGCTCAGGCTGTTGTCATAGTTTTCATTGCCTTTCAGGGTTTGGTCCTTTGGCCAATTCATAATCAATTTGCTAGCACTCGTGGTCAACACACACAATACTTTCGTGCACTCTGTTGACAGAAAACAAAGGATTTAAGAGAGGTAGGATGGTGATGTTTAATTCAAAGCAGGAAACCAGAGCAGGCATTATAAACAACAACAAAACTGCCACCATCAGCTTAGCAGCGGCATGTATTTGGTCTAAAGTACCTTACAGAATGTGGAAAGGATTTATTCCAAATGCATTATCAAGGGCAGAGCAGGCACCAGTCTAGGTAGACCTTGCTGTCAGAAATGTGTTGGCAACACACAAGCAATAAATTTTCTAATAAGGTAGAAAGTGCACCCTGTGCATGCATAGGAGGTCCCAGTTTCATTTTTTCTTACACATTTGTGTCCAAAACAACTTAAATAAACCTTTCATAGAATATTTCATGAGATTCTATAGCTAATGCTTTGCCAAAATTGATCTAAAGTCTCTGCAGGTATTCTTTCTCCTCCACGTTGCGTTTCTATCCAGAAAAGCAATGAAATTAGTTTATTATACTTTCTTTTTAAAAATGAAGTTGTTTTTGTGTTGATTTACACCCAGCCCAATTACATCTTCTATTGAGGCTGCAGATGTTGCAACTTAACTAAGGACATGGCTGATGTCATTTGTATTCAGACTTTCATTAGTCAAGATGCTCATAGGTTTCTTCCTCTTCATACTTTTACCCATTATTTCATTACTGATTGTAATCGAATTAACCAGATGGCAACTGATGAGTTCACATTTTTTACTTTCTTTGGATGACAAAACCCAAAACACTTTCACATTGCAATATTTGTTGACATATTAATTTCTGCAGTAAAGCTTCTGCTAAAGGCAGGATTATTGCCTATTATTAAAGTGTTTACTGAATAGAAACAGAGCAATCCTTTGCAGATGCTCAAAGGCTCAAGTTTTCACTAAGTATTATAATGAAGCCTCACTGTGCTGTTCAGTGCTAATAAGGTATTTCATTGTTGAAGATGGAGGTGTGCTGAGTGAACCTTTGTGAGGGGCATGTTTGACTCCACGCAAGTTGATGGAGAGCCTACCTTTTGGGAAATAGCTCTGTGATAGCAAAGCAGTTCTTGGGTACTTCAAAAAACAAGAATGTAATTGTCAGTGTAGTTGTCATTGACTTAAATGGTATTAGAGTTCCACTCCAAATCATGGTGGAGCTGGGAAAATGGCAAAAGATTGATATTTTAGAAATTGTTTTTGCACTTTTCCATCTTTGTTGAGAGCAGTGTTTTTTCTTGAAATTCTCTGTAATCATCAAAAAGCAAAGGTGTTACAAAAGATTCAAAGATCATACTTTCATTCACATTTCAGAAAGCATGTTTATTTTAAAGGTTTGTCTGTATTCTTTTGTTTATCATGAAACGTAAGATAACATTTCCCCCTCTTTTTGGTTTTTTTTTTGGCAAAGGAAAAATGGAAAAGGAAAAAAAGAAAAAGAGAAAAACTAAAATGAAGCTAAAATATTGACAGATAGTTTTGATAGAATGTGTTAAAATTGCAAAAATATTAAAGTACTCAATAAAAATTTTCCAATGAATAATAAAGATTATGAACTCTACCATTTCCAGCCAGAGAGTTGCATTGCTTTAGAAGAGAAGACTCTTTCTTTTCACAAAAATTTCAAAATTTTAAATGTATTTCCACCTTTTGTCAGGCTGAAAAATAAATAAAAAACCCCAGAAAAAGCTAATGTAAACAACACTGGCATATAATTTTATACTTGGCAAGTTTTCTGCTTATAAGATTCAGGGTCATGAGATATCTGAAAGGCTACATACGTAGCTGGATGCAGACATTTTCATTTTTCTGAATGATAATCATGCTTTTTTTGACAAAACTAAAACTTTCTTTGGGAAAATTTCATGTTTGTGAGAAGAGCATTTTTCCATTGGAAAACCATTCTCATGGAAAGTTTGCAAATGGCACTGATTGCTTGCTTTCTGCCAATAAGTTTGATTTAAAGTATTACTATTACAAAGTTTCCTGCTATGCCTATTAGCTGTAACAGCTTGATATAGTTTGACATTTGTTTAATTTTTATTCTTCTCAGCTTCAATTAAAGGAAAAGCTGAAGAAGCCAAATGAAATAAATTTAAAAAAAAATTACTTTGAGAGTCACAGCTTGATTTTTCCTTCCAACATTATACAAATTAGCCTATTCTTATGTAGGACAAAAGATCTTGAATCTCGTAAGCTCACTGCAGCTCAATCATGTTGTATATATTCACTTTCCACCAGTAATTTGCATTTCTCTTCCTCATAGCAATTTCAAAATTTGCTTTAAAGAACAACATACCAGTGGACTTTTAGATAGTCTTTATATCCAGAAGATGTCTATGTCCAGCAGATCTGGATCCATACCATGGTCCCCAGTACAAGCTCTTGGTGCTGAAGGAGGACCAGGAGCTTCATCTGAGGCAGCACTTGGCTACTGTAACATCAGCAACATTTATTTGACTGAGATGAAATCAGCAAATTAATAAGAGGGCATTTTCATGCTGAGCACAAGCTCCCCAGCTATCATAAGCAAGTGTAGATCTGGTGAATCAAAACGGCAATCTGCAGAGCTGGAATGAGACTTTTGAACACAATGAAGGTCCTAATTTCTGATAGCACTTCCCTTCCCAGTTTCTTCCTGCTGCTCCTGGGAGAAATTCGTGTGCAGTTCTCCCTGAGGGCCGTGGCTGTCGATAGCTCTTTGCAATCCAGCGACGACAGAGCACCTGCCATGCTGCCAGCCTGCAGGGAAGAACAGCTGTGGGGCCATGAGATGGTGGGCTCGTATGCAGAGATTTTTGTCTCCCAAATACTGCAGAGATGCCATATGCAAAATTCTGTGTAGTCAGGATTTGCACGTGTAAACAAGATTTGGATAAAAGTAAATATTTAGCAGGGATTTAGCTAACTGGGTAATCTTCTAGAAGCTAGAGCTACACAGTAATAAAAATGAATGGCACAGATATATTGCCAATAACTATACATGCAAAAGTTAGACCATGATGTTCTTTCCAGTCATTGACATTCAAATATTCTGAACAGGATTTTCCGAAAGCATCCTGTGTCTGAAACAAATGACTGGTTCATGTAAAGCTTAATGAAGGTCAGAGCGAAACAAACAGGAAATAAGCTCCCTGTTTTCTTGTCACAGCCTACAAAATCACCCTCCATTTCCATTATCTATTAGTGAATATACAGAGCTTAAAGATTTCACAGCCATGTAATATGCTATAGGGTGGAAAGAGCTAACCATAAGAGCCTTTCTGAAACTATATTTACAAGGAATTTATTTGCTGAAACATATTCCTTGAGATTTATTTATCTAACTGGAATATATGTAAGGTAAGACCAAAATCTTTCAGATATAAATATTGTCATTTGCACAGCAAGTGGTAATTCGTGTTAAACACAAACAAGCAACATTGTTTAGAGATTTTATAACAATATTTGAAAGTATGCATGTTTTCTATCCTTCCAAAATAAAATTCAAAATACTATAAAAGGCCGTTTGGGATGGTAATGTATTTTATTAATACATTTTATTGAGGCCATCCTTTGTACGGAATTAATCCATGGAAATTTACATTAAGGCATTTAATTCTCTTTCTATTAGATATTAATGCTTTCCCATGGTTCCATCTTTGTGGAAATACCCCATCAGGCAAACAGTAACAAGAAAAAAAACTGAATTTGTTTTTTTAGCTACTCATTTTGGAGGAATGCAGTTGAAAGGTTCTTGTCAAAAAGAATATCACTATTGTTATGGAAAATAAATAAGCTATAGAATTTAGAAATCAATAGGCATTATATAGTAAAGATTAATGATAGGATTAGATAGACTATATACAGCCATGTAACTACAGGTGTTTAAACAATTTGAGTATTCTTTACATCCTTTGAATAGTCCCTACCAAGGCTGGTCCAAACCCAGCCATGGAGTTAATCAGTAGGAAAAGATAAATGAAGATAAAATTAGCGAGATAGTTAAGTGAGCTGATAATGATGATCTTAACTGATAAGATAAAGAACTAGACAGACAGAGAAATTGAGTAAACATATATGAATAAAAGGTTAATTTCTAAGAAATTGAAATTTCTTGAATAGAACACTTAGAATACCTAGAATTAGAATAGAGAAAACAGTAATCTCAAAATAAATTACTATTGTGACCTCAAAATGGACCAATGGACTTCACTATCAAAAGTGGGATGGAGGCATGAAAAGAACCTGCTTACTGATATGCAGCAGTTTTGATTTCAGCTTTTCACGGCATCATTTGCAATGGAAATTAATGGACATTTTGACTGATCAAGAAAAAATGAAGAACTAAGAAGACAGTGGAAAATTTTGGTGGACCTTGGTGATTATGTAATGCATATGAAGGGTATATATATCTGGAAGATTGTGACAACTGGTTGCCATTCACTGAGGTGGTGGCCCAACTCTGAGTTATGTTGTATAATAAAAAGCAAACCTAGTGTACCTGATCCCCCTGCTGTTATTTTGCTTTAACAACTATCTCAATGGGTAGGTTTTTACAACATAGCCTCACTTGCTGAAATGCAGATTCAGTGAGAGTACTTACTTTCATAAATGTACTTATGTGTCTTACAGGACTGAAGCCCAATCCAGTTCAAATTGCATAGTAAATCAGTTAATACTTCTGTCATGTAAGCCATTGTGTTATCATTTGTAATAAAGTAATGCACAATTGTTTCTTGAAGTTTATATCATAGGTATGTATTCAAAAATGCTTGTATTTTTTGAAATCTCACCATACTTATGTGACAAAATGTATAATGCAGTAAAATCTATTCAAAAAGCATTGAAGTTTAATAGGTTCAGAAAAAATGGTGTATGGTTTTTTTATCCTAATTAAAAAAGTAGAAATTAGAGGTAACAGTTTTATAGAAAACAACTAACTGAAGTGCTCTAAATAGCATTAATCTGAATAATTCTACCTCTGCTCAATAGAGCATTCCAGGTATATAAATTTTTCTCCTGTGCAAAGTAGCAGTGGATTTTAAATACTAATTTAAATATGACTTTTATCAGAAGACAAAAATATACTTAAAATATTTACATTTTCTTCAGTTTGATGCATAACAGCAACATTGAGAATTTCAGATTATTTCAGGGCAAAGCTCATATTACCTCCTTAGCTTGCACACAAGCTTTTGCTTTCAGTATATTATTATTTTATCCTAAAAACTTAATTTCAAGAATGTAATCTAAAGCATTTATAAAGACAAAAATCTTGATGATGCTTTTGCAAATTCTGTGGCATATTTTAAGTAGTATAATGATCTAGGTAAACTTAATTAATATTTTACTACTCGTATTTATTAATGCAATACCTAGGGATAGAGCATGTCTTGGGCATTGCACACCTGACTAGCTGTACACTGGCCTTGCCCTTATTATTTATGGTCTACCTAGACAGGGTAGGTACAGAAATGGGACAAGCAGAAGAAACAGTGCAATTGCAGAAAACTTGTTAGCCCCATATTTTACAGTGGGGACTAACACAGGGAGGATAAAAAGATGGAAACAAGTCATTCTGCAAGCAGCAGACCAAATGAGCAAGTTTCCTCTGGCTTTATGAATTTTTACAGGGACACAATTGTCCCTCAGTTCTCCTCCCCTCATTTTGCTTAGCCTGCAGGATTAGCAAAAGCCAGCAGGGCCAATGGGCCATGGCCATTAGTTGGCAGCTGCCTCTTTCCAACCTTTGTAGCCAAGGCAGCAGGGGTGGCCCCAAGTAGTAGGTGGGCACTGAGGAGAGGTGGCCTTGGCATGGGATGTTTCCCTTCAGAAACAATTCTGGCATCAGTGTGTCTGAATTAATAACCACTTCAAGAAGAAAACAAGAATGCTGTCAACATTAGCATGAACGACACAAAACACTTCTCATGGAAGCATTTCTGTGAAGGGATGGTTTTGAGACCGTGCCTATCCAGTTGTGCTGTGGTTATCCTTCTTCTAAATTAATTGCTAAATATCCTTCCTAAGAGAGCAGGGCTGTGTGAGCCCTTCTTTCTCTCACAGAGGATGATTATTTTCTCTTCTCCTTTAAAATATTTTTTGTAATTCCCAAGGGAACCTGTCTCCATTAGATCTCCAGCTCTTGAGCAGGGTAGATGGATTCATGCAGGAATGCATGCATGCCGATAAGTAGTAGGAAGAAGGACTTTTCACACCAAGAAAAACATTTTCAGAAGTATCCAAGTGACTGTGGTACAACCATTTTTGCAAAGCTCTTCACAGCAGAAACCCCACCAAGGTCTTTATATTTCCAAAGTAATTTAAAAGGATTTTATTTTCAATGCAAATTTGTTTGTTCTGCGTACCAGAAAACATGTAGGTTCCTCTCCTAGAGTGGATTCACACACTCCCTCTCCATCTGACCACCTGGTAATGTGCTGCAAACTGGAGGGCTGGCTCCTGCCCTGCAAATGCTTCTGCAGTGTAGCTGTAATGTTCGTGCTGCCCAAATGAGGGAGGATGCCTTCCCCGGGTGGGTTGTACGGTGGGGCTGAAGAGGGAGGGTGAATGGTAATTTTATCCAGGGGTCATTAATGGATAAAATAGCTTGTAAAATTTCACTCCACATAGTTTTGCACTATGGAGTGAGGACATAGTTTGTCCTCAGAAAAGTACACTGTTGACGATAGGAAGCCACAATTTTTTTACTAGCAGTGTTCAAATACTTATCTGTTAAAATGTGTTAATAAGCCAACTTTAAATGCCTATAAATAGAACCTTTAATATAGGTATATCTTCTCTAAATAGAAGATTTAATTGTAATGGAGATCAGTCTAGAAACTAAGATCTGCAGATAGATTTCCTGGTGTTAGATCCTTCTGGCCATGTAAGATACCACTGACTTTGAAACCAGTTTAAGTTTTCTATTCCAGGCTTAGGAACTTAAGGCAATTAAACTTGTTTATTCTCTTTTCTACCCTTAAGAAGCAAGCTCAGTCTGGCATATCAGCAACACTTTCCCCCCAGATATTAGGCTTTACAAAGAATAATTCATCCTGAAACTTGGAAGATTCATTAGTGCCCAGACTGGCAAAATGTAAGCATGTACATGAGGAGACAGTGCAAGTGACACAGAAAGCTTCTTAATAAGAATACTCTTGGCACAAATATGATTTAAAAGTTGAATCAAACAGAAATTAGACAGAATCCTTTCTCATGATACTGATCATGCCAATCAACTGTGGCTCTATGTATTAGCCCTCTAGTCATTTAGGGGAATATACAGTTTCATTCGATTTTTTTTTTTTTAATAATTGCCACTGACACTGCTCTAAACATACAAAAGTACACAGAGAACAAATCCAAAATGAACTTCTATAATCACAAACCAAAGGACTTCCCTCTTTCCCTCTTGAGCATTAACTTTGAAATCGTTACCATGCACAGTAAAATGATCAGATGTCAGCTGTAGGGACTCTGAAAGGTTTATTCTTTGAAAATAACATAATAAGGAAAAAAATGCCTCTGGCTGAAGTTTTGAAGGGAACAAAAATCCTGTTGTTATACACTGTTAGAGAAATTGGTATAAAACTTCACCTTCATTGTCACACCATTTTATTTTACTGTAACTATCATTGCTGTTACTATAGTGTGTTTTATAGAGCACTTTAGCACTCACTTTACAAGCTTTTTTGTTAACCATTTGTAATGACACTGTGGAAGAGTCGAATGTTTTTACCATTTGTTCCCTGTTCTCAGAGCTCGTTGAGAAAACTTTGCCATATTATTCACCCCATCACCAAAAAAATCCCCAATATTTATAGCCTGTCATAACAATTTGCCTCCACAGTACAGCAATAACTTAGTATTTGGAAAGACTGGCAAGAAATATGCAAAACAGTGTTGCAGGCATTTACTTTCTTTTACGTTGCTTCCTACTGGGCATGGGCCTTTCTGCTAGAGGCAGAAGGTGCAAAGGGGGTGATAGCCAGGACCCACTTGGGATCTAGGTCTACATTTAGGCTCTTTAAACTCCCCTTCCCTGTGGTCCTAAATTACCTACCTGCTTGATCTTCCACTGAGTAAGCCTCAGAAATATGTGCAGTCATTGCCTAACCACACCTACCTACCATTGCCTAACCTAGTCATGCTGGTGTGAAGGTACTGAGGTGATGCTCCAAACTTCCAGAAAAGTCCAAATAAGAAATTTCTACAGCTACCTCATCATTCAGGCCACATCCACTAAATATTTTCCAGTCAGTCAATGGGGCTCACACGAGGCATAAAGAATGGGCTGGTCCCCATGCTAAAGCCATTTATTTCAGTAGATAGAAGAGTTACATTAAATAACTTTACCATAGCAGAGGTTGGTGACAGCCAGCACAATTTCTGACAGATATCCTGCAACAAATTCTTAGGAAGGTTTTCTCCTTGAATTTTAAGATATTGTACTGCATGGCAAAAGTTCTATGTGCATTCCAAATTAATTTTAAGCATGTCAAAGTTTGTAAAGAGATATAGTATCTCCTATTAGATAATTGGCACGATCAGAAGAAGAAAAACCCTAAGTAGCCACACACTGGTGTTGACCCATAGAAGAGCTTATGTGCCTGACACTTTGTGTGTGTTTTCCACTTCAGTTGTTCTTATAATAAAAATGCAAGTCCTTTTAACATCAAAACCTTCCATGCTTTAGATCGTCACAGATAGAACAATACTTTTCATACTAACTTGTATTAAACAGTCAAAACCATCCCATTCTTCAGAAAAGATGCAAAGGAGTGCTGTTTTCACAAGCTTTGTTTTAACAACACAGAACGGAGACACAGCTGGGAAAGAGACACAGAAGCTCCTTCATTTGTGAACTGATTTTTGTCTGTCTGTATTTATCTATCCATAATAAACTTGGCAACTTTATCTCTACCTGAAACCTGGAGTATCTACCTCAAATCAAGCCCCTGTGACAGTCAGCTGTCTAGCACCATGCATGCACTTGCCCTAGGATTTTGAAGTGCTTCTGAGCCAAATTCTTCCACAAGGAACAGAAAAGCCCTCAGGGTATGGCCACCAGGGACACTCTGTGCTCCTCTGTGCTAAAAGAAGTAGTTGTTGGCTCTAGGATTCATGTAAGGATTAAGGTACAGTGTGTTTACCCCAAGGTCCAGTTAGATGGCAAAGTCTGTGGATTTGATGGCGTTACCTTTATTTATGTTGAATAATACTTCTCAGTGTAAAAAGATTATATAGTTGTATTGTTAACCTGAGACTAGAGTTAACTACTTAATGGATGGATTTTCACAGAAGCCATGGAGAGTTAAGTGCCCAGTTCTTCTATTTTAGGTTGTTTCAAAACCATAGATAATATGAATGCGACAGATTTTGATTTCTTAATGCTAGGAAATCTTTGAAAGTATGCAACATGTTATGGTTCCTTAGCACGTTACTCTTTCTTCTGCTCATCTGTCTTTATGTGCAGCTGAGGCCGTATAATGTGAGAATGTGCAAGGCTGGCCATTATAGCAGGGGTTGCCTGCTGCAGTCCTGGTGTGATCATGATGATAACAGGCAGTGGTGCCTCTGTCGACTTGTGTCAAAGTCACTGCAGCAATGATGATGGCTACAATGGCTTGTGCTACTTGAGCATCTACCTAGGGAAATGTTGTGCTGTTACCATGGTTTCTGGAAGTTACACAGTTTTTTTCTTTGCGAAACAATTGTGATACAGAAAAGTCTGTAAGGTCTTTGGGCCAAAGAGTGGCTTTGGGGTCCATGGTTGAGCATAATATCTGGTGAAATGGATTTAGCCTGTTACAAACCATCTTCAATGGTTCAAATTATAATTTTAGACAGGGTGAAACAACAGTCTGAATAACTGGAGGCCAGACCTACAGCGAACAAAGCCCAGGTTCTTGCACTGACTGCATCCAGATTGAATTTACCATTTCTTAGTCTTGTCTTTAGGATTAATTGAAAATCAGAATGGTGAGCTGGCTAAAGAGGTCGATTCTCAGTCTCTTCAAAATAATTCTTATAGAAAAAACTCTCACAGAATGGTTTACTAGACAGCATCTTGGAGCCAAAGAGATTAATCTGCTTTCGTTCAACAAGAAAAAAACCTACAAAAGAAGATCTGTCTATAAGGAACCATAAATAGACACTACTTGCCCAGTGGCAGTTTGAAAGCTGTATTTCAACACTTGTAGATGACATTTTGTAAAAGTTTGTACACAGTCAGTCTATGGGCAAGTAGCCATCACTTTTTAAAGGAACAGAGGAAAATCACAAAAAGTTTATATACAGCGTTCAATACTTATGCAGTACAAGTAGATGTGAACTAGTCACATGCTAATACAGCTGTAGTTTGATTCTAAATCCTTTCCTTTCTAATAACATTGTTCAGACATGATGTGTGCCATGTTTTATCAAGTCATTCTAGATTATAATAACTCAAAGATATTACATCACCACTGACATAACATGATATGACCTGACAGGCCTGAGATAACCTCATGTGATTCCGTGTTTATCACAAGGATCATTTTGTATAGCTGAACACTGTGTTTTAAGTCATTTAAGGCTAGTATTTATTTTATATGCTTCTTTAAAAACATTTTTTTCTAACTGGAAAGGAAAGAAATAGGAAAAAAGCATTTTAAATATTTGCACACGCCAAGAGCAGAGTTTGTGAGGACAGAAATGACACTACTAGTGGTGCCACAGTTACAAGAGTGGGAAAAAATTATTTGGTGAGATGAAATCAGAATCAAAACCAAGTCTTTCCAGTGTTGCTCACCACAGGTAATCCTGACCATGTACCTGCACATATGCCATTAGCTGTTCACCACCCAGAGCAGAGGGATTCCTAGCCCACCTGCTATGCAGGTGCTGCAAAGGAGCTGCTCTCCAGGTGAACACATAAGCAGCCCCAGGAGTGCAGTGCCATGTCTGAGTTCCTGGTACAACAAAGTGAAACAGCTATAATTATTTCTGACACTTCTAGTACTCACTGCTGTCACATATAGGGCACATACAGGGCTTACAACGTCTAACTGTGTAGTCTTTCTATAACAATCCATGCCTTGTCCTCTGTAGCTTGGGAAATGCAGCAAAAGGTGTTAGCAATAGAGATGTTTACTGTCTAAAAGGCTAAATAGTTTTTTTCTTTCTTCTTTTTTGGGGGGATTTCAATTTTAATTTGTGACCTGTTGTTGTAATAAAAGTTTTTGATTCACGGCGGGGAGGAGATTTAACTGACCAAACTAATAATGCTTTTGTCTATATCTGAAACAGTTGTCAGGACTCTTTTTATCATGACTGAAGAGAAAAAACATTTTAGGTGTGATTGATATTATCTAATTCAGGTATCTGCCTAAAGTTAAGATGATTCGTGTCTCAAAATTGCCTCTTTTTTCTGCCAAAAAACTAGAGTCTGGACAACCATCTCTGATGTTAACCTCTGTATTTAGAAGTTTGAAGTTAGGTCAAATGAGTCCCCTTCTTCTAAAAGGATTAAAAACTATATACACAAAACTGCAATGTACTGAGTAATACCAGCATAAAGCAGAAAGTAATTAATACTAAGATACCTATATCTGTCAGATCTGCAGTGTGCTTGTTTCCTTTCTCTTCTGCAGCGGTATACATAATTAGACTTTGCAACCAGGAGCTATCACAAGCCAGGGTAGCGCTTTCTGAACTCCTCCCCAAGCAAACATCTCTTATGAATTCAATGGATCTTTTGTCTGAACTGCGACCATGGAACTGTTCTCAGTGTTTATATTTTGCCACAGGGTTTTATCCTTTGCCTGTAGTCAGTGACAAACTCTAGGTGATTTGCACCAGTTATTTCAAAGTAGTGTTATTCCAGTAAAAATAAAACAGGCCCCAGAACCTCTAAATTCTGTTATTGCTTCAAATACGAATGCTAAACTAAATTGGTATTATTACAGATTCAAATTTTCTTTTTTTTTTAATTTGTCTTATCATTTGTCACATCTTCTTGGGCATATGAGTCAAAATGTGGTCTATATTACATGTTACTACATTTTCTTCCTATCCCAGAAATCTCATGAAAGTGAAAAATAGCCTGACAATGCTAGCATAGAACAAGACTTTAAAATAAAATACAATAACCTTTCAAGCATCATCAGACAGCAATTTTGATCACAGTTGCCAAGAACTGCTCATATGCAGCTTTAACCAAGGAAAGAATGGATCTTTCTTTCCACCTATGAATATGACTGACAATAGCAAGTGGACATAAACAGGCAAATTTTACTCAGAATTACTTGGCTAACTGGTATCATTTAGTCACTGTATAAAACAGATGCCTTCCTTTCCAATTTACGTCTAATGAATATTGATAGCAATTTCAAAGGAATATTAAATGGCAAGTATTGTAACTGGTCTGAAAGAAGTAATGATGTAGCGCATTAATGGTATAAAGATTAGTGTGTAATAATGAACAAACAACTAAAGCAAAACCTCAGCCTTGCTGAAGTTCATCAGAGTTTTGCCACAGACTTAAGGAGCTGAGTGAGGGGTTGTATCACATTTTTACCTTAGACACTAAGATAGTAACATTTATAAAAAGAATCCAAAGACTGCTCTACTTAAGTTATAATAAATAGGACTGTCAAAAAAATTTGAAACATTTTCTCTTAAAAGCATACTGAAAATAAGGCATTTGTTATGGACTTCACACCCGCAGTAGTTTTGGCCCCAGAACTGGTTAGAGATGGAACATGAAGCTGGTTTCACTGTCCAGAAAACTGAAATCCCCATACTGTTATGCTGAAAAGTCCATCAGAAGCATCACTATGCATCTTTTTTTCTCACTGCTCTTTGACTTCCAAAAGAAAAATGAGCTGTTTGTGCCTGTATGTTGTGAACAAGGCATACATTTATTTACATCTATCCATACTTACCAGCACTCCTTTCTAGAGGTTCTAGGAGGATTTGCGTTTCCATGCCCCCATCTGCATTTCATCACTTCTGGCTGTGTGGGTGCTGGTGAATGCAGCCAAGTGGGTGGAGAAGTAAGACAAACTGGGATGACCTACACTACAGTAGTGCTTCTGCTCTTTCTGTTCATCCAGCAGATCACCCGGCAGGTGCTGCAGAAGTCACTATCCTCAGTCTCAGGGAACTGAGTGGGTGAGAACATCTCATGATGACGTATTGCGGAGGAGTGAAGGACCCTTACCTTTCCTCCATTGTGCTCTGCAGTTATCAGCACAAAGGTCAGTAGCACAATCGCTCTTCTAGCTCATGCTGAAAGCAAATCACCATGAAGTGACTTGCTTCAGTTCAGAATTTACAAAGAGAATAAATTCTTAAATAAATGTAAATGGTACGTGTACCTGAACACATAGGTCCCATTACATTACATGGGGATCCAACAAACCAAGAAGAGTGCTTCATTCTTAAACTAACTTTTGAATTCTTTGATACAAACTAATAAAAAACTAACCAGTTATGCATGTGTGGGAGAAGTGAAAATACACATGCTGCTCTCCACTTTCTATTGGGAAGTTAAGTTCTCATTTTCCATATGGTTACCATGCACTTTGGGATAATGTTCTGTATTGGTAGAAGAAATGAATATTTTATATGGATTTTATAGGGAGGTCTGATTATGAGGACAAAAGAAATACCCTAGCATTTTCATGGGAGGAAGAATACTCAGTCCTATTTTAGCCAGGCAATACCTCTTAAATAACTAAGGCATTTAACATTACGTTGTCTCTTATGCTTGCAATATCCTGTGAGATAGGGAAGTTTGTTTTGTTTTGTTTTTAAATATCCATGTTCAAGTGATAAAAAAGAGCTAAAGAGACATTATGAAACTTGCCTTAATTTATTCTGAATGTCTGTGAAAGAGGCCTAAAACCAAAATCTTACTTGTGGACAACCTGTGGATCTGAAAGAATGGATTCACATGTTTTCTTCTAACTCTTCCCATAATGTAAGCAAGCCGTTATTCCAAATAGTAGGACCAATATTGCATAGCTCACTTCATCAATCTTTTCATATTAGTTTATTTAAAAAAACCCCTCTGTATTGGGTTTCTGTGGCAAGGTTTTGGTAGCGGAGGGTGTTTGCAGGGGTGGCTTCTGATGAAAAGTTGCTAGAAGCTTCCCCTGTGTCTGACAGAGCCAATACCAGCCAGCTCTAAGACGGACCCACTGCCAGCCAAGGCTGAGCCAATCAGCGATAGTGGTAGCACCTCTGTGATAACATATTTAAGAAGGAAAAAAAAGTTGTGGGGCTCAGTAACAGCAACCAGAGAGAGGAGTGAGAACATGTAAGAGAAACAACCCTGCAGACACCAAGGTCAGTGAAGAAGGAGGGGGAGGATGTGCTCCAGGCACTGGAGCAGAGATTCCCCTACAGCCCGTGGGGAAGACCATG